>JAPKLX010000890.1:1561-36147 GCA_026898415.1 Leonotis leonurus | reverse complement strand
ATATTTATAAATGTGCAGGTTGAGCGATGATGAAGGAGGAGTGCTACATTCGGGCTTTTTGTCGATCTCTTATAAATTGACTCTTGGGGGTTCTACATGTCTTCACACATGTAGAGCTTTTAGCGATCCAAGTAACTTTCCGCTGCTAGTATGAGATCATTATGTACTAAACCTAAGACTCGAATTTCTTTCATGACAAGTTATTATGTATTGAGCATAAGACTCAAGTTCTTTCTTGCTAATCATTCGATGAATTATTCGCCCAATTATGATATTGTTGTTTAGTTTCAGTTTCGTCCTTGTTCCAATACCCCATTTCTATCCCGTTTTTCTTAAATCCCTTCCCAAGTCACGGTTTCCCCGACTTCGCTATCCATAGCGGAGGGCGGGCGTGACAAGTATTTTGTCTAAGATTTAACTAAGCAATTTGAACACTAATGCTAGGGTCGAGTTCTGTATACCTTGTAGACTTGAGGGAGGTTCTTTTAGGTAGGGCTTGTTCTCCTAGTCCTCCTTGGATGCTCTAGGCTCTAGGCTTGTTCTGTATACCTTGTAGACTTGAGGGAGGTTCTTTTAGGCAGGGCTTGTTCTTTTAGGCAGGACTTGAGGGATGTATTACCATCAATGATTCTTTTCCTCATAAATCATTATAAATTCACACTATTCTTAATATTTGATTTTTATATACTATGAGCTTGATTAATGTCTTGCTAAAGATTAATTCTATCATGGCTTTATATGTACATAAGGTCATTAGTCCTTGTTCATAAAGAGTTGCTAATACAGTAGGCTATTCTCATTAATCATTGAAATTTTGGTCTCGGAAGTCGAATACAAGTTCATAACATTCGAGAGATTTGCTAATTTAATAGGGAGTAAAAAGTCGGGGCATTACATAAACATTAGCTTAATTATATATATATAAATTAATTAATTGGCATTAAGACATCAATTAAGATTTTGAAATTGGTTTTGTAACTTTATATTAATTACACTATTCCCACCTAAATTTGTGTTAGACTAAGGATTTGTCTTTAATAAAATAATATGAAAAACGTATGAAGGCTCCAAGAATTTGGAGTTCATATCTTTGAGTAAACTGTGTGATTTGATTACTAGATTAGCTCGGTTCTGGAGTCGCGCGCAGGGCCTGCAAAACAAGACCAGATGAAGGGTTGGGGGTTCTCCGGGAAAACAGTCCGACACTCAAATCAGCTCGTGTAGACTTAAGAGAATGCGTAAAACACTACAAAAAAACATGCAATAGGCGATAGATTGGACGACAGAATACATATCCGTAGTTAGGTCACGACGGACTGGCGACAGACCAAAACGAAATTGGTTGACGACTGACTGACTACGAAAATTTTGACGCGCTAATTGGCGCCAGAACTAACGACGGATATGTCCGTCGTTAGTCCGTCGTCCAGTCCGTCGTTAGGTTAATTTAAATCGCGTCTCTCCCAAAATCAGAAGCCATTTTCACAGAAGCTCCCAAACCCTAGAACGGTGACCACCACCGGTGAATCACTCCTCCCGGCGTCCAGGTATGCTTCTCCACCCTATTTTCTTCTCATTTCTTCTATTTCACCCTAATTTCACTATTTCTCACCCTAATTTTACTTATTTGTCCGCTACAGTCTCTCTCTGTCCCTCCAACTCGTCGCCGCCGCCCCGGAGCCTCTCCCCCGCCGTCTCCGTCGCTCCCCCAGCGCCTCCCCGGCCACAACCCTCTTCCCCGACGAGCCCAGGTTTTTATTTTATTTGATTTTTTTTAATTTTTGTAATTTTTTGATAATTATTGTTAATTAATGTTTAAATTAGTTAATTGTTAAATTATTTTATTACTGTTTGATAATTATTAAGTTAATTAGTGTTTGGTAATTATTAATTAGTTTATTTAGTGTTTAATTAGTGTTTGATAATTGTTTAATAATTGTTAATTAGTGTTTAAATTATTTTGTTAATTGGTGTTTAAATTAGTTAATTGCTAAATTAGTTTATTAGTGTTTGATAATTATTTTGTTAATTAGGGTTTGATAATTGTTAATTAGTTTATTTAATTTAGTGTTTAATTAGTGTTTGATAATTCATAATTGTTAATTATTGTTTAAATTATTTTGTTAATTAGTTTAATTAGTGTTTGATAATTGTTAATTAGTATTTAAAAGTTTTTGTTAATTAGTTTAATTAGTGTTTGATAATATATTGTTTAAATTAGTTAATTTTATTGTTAATTATTTAATAAGTTTAGATTGTTAATTAGTATAGGTTTACTTAATTAGTTTAATTGTTTAAGTAGTTTTTAATTTAATTAGTTTAATTAGTTTAGATTGTTAATTAATACTATATGTTTAATTAGTTTAATTTAATTGTTAATTAGTATAGGTTTACTTAATTTAATTAGTTTAATTAAATTGTTTAATTTTGTTAATTACTTTAGATTAAAATTTTTTAGGAGCCGCCTTTCGCCGCCTTCCCAACTGCTCACTCCACCTGCCGCCTCCCGCATGCCGCCTCCCGACTGCTCCCTCAACTTTCCGAAGCTGCCTTACGTCGCTCAGGCGCCGCCTCATCCGGTGAAATGTAATTGTTTAATTTAATTATGTTTTGTTAATTTATTTAGTTAATTAAATTATTTAGTTAATTAGATTAATTTAATATGTTTACTTAATTAGTTAATTAGATCAGATGTAATTTAGGTTATTTGGATGTAATTTACTTAATTAAATTACTAATTATTTAAGATTATTTATCTTAATTTAGATTAATAATTGTTTAGGTCAAATTGTTTAAGATTATTAATTATCTTAATTTAGATTATTAATTATTGCATATAATAATTAACAATTTAAACTAATTGTTCAATTAGTCTAGCCAAATTGAATATTGAAATAATTTAGTATAACGATTTGCTTATATATATTATGACATTAATTGGGATGGACGTAATTAATTTCTTAAGGATCTTCTCCTTTTGTGATAGATTTTAATTACGTCTTAAGGATCTTCTCTCAATATGTATAATATTATACAAACTCATTATATGTCATTTATGTTGGGATGTTTTGATGAGATGCATGTGTTGTGATGTTTTGATGATGAGATGTATGTTGGGATGTTTTGATGATTATGTTCGGATGTTTTGATGATTAGATGTATGTTGTGATGTTTTGATGATTATGTTCGAATATTTTCATTAGATCCAGTGACTCGTTATATTAGATGCAATTAGCTAGAAGATAACTCACCATAACATTTCCCAAAATGACCAAATGCTTGTGATCTTCGAATATGACATAATTAAATTCAATATTGCTCGTGATCTCCAGTTGCTTAGCATCAAACAGTCTAAGCATCAATATATAATTCAACTGCAAATCAATGACTTACAAAACCTTAAATTTTTTTCCCATAATTCTTGCCCTCTATTCAACTTATAATGTGCAATCAACTGCAAATCAACTTATAATTATCTCCCTCTAACCATAATTCTCGACCATTAACCATAATTCTCATAATTCTCGCCCTCTATTCTTGTCCTCTATTCAACTACAAATCAACTTATAATTCTCGCCCTCTATTCAACTTCAAATAATTCAACTCCTCTATTCAACTCCCATAAAACACTTTCCTAAGTTAGTCTCTGTTTACACATGTGCAATCTTCATTTAAATGTGTAATATAATAGACCACTAATATAGTCTCGCCCTCTCCATAACTAATTAATATTTATTTTACTATGTGAATACTTATTAATAATCAGGGTTATAAAAATGAGTCGAGATTAGATGTATTTGCGGTTCCTTCCGAATGGGGAATTTAATCCATATTTTCTTTATGAGCTTGGAGAGTTCTTAAGATTTGCAAGTAGTCAGCACTAGTACATGGATGGAGAAAAAATTAAATGTCCGTGTGTGAAGTGTAGGAATTTATGGTTTAGAAGTACATATGTTGTACAGCTACATCTTGCTAGAAAAGGTTTCGCACGGGGTTATGAGATCTGGAGGTTTCATGAAAAACTAAAATACCTTCAGATGTTCAAGAAACATGTGTCGATGTAGATGTAGAACCTGAAAAAAATTACGGGACATACCACGAGATAGTTCATGATCTCGGGGATCCCAATTTTAACAACTCAGACGTTGAAGAAGATGCAAATGCTACAACAAAATTGTTGTACGAGTTGTTGGATGTCGCTCATAAAGAGTTATACCATGTGTGTAAGAACCACACCCAATTGTCTTTTGTGGCTTGCTTGATGACTTTGAAGGCCCGTTCTGGAATGCCACAAAAATATTTTAATGAAATGTGTGTATTATTAAACGAAGCATTTCCAAATCATCACAAAGTACCCATTAACTACTACAACACACAGAAATTTCTACGTGCAATGGGTTTACCTGTAGAAAAGATAGATTTATGTAGGAATCATTGTATGATCTATTGGGAAGCGAATTCCAATCTTGTGAATTGCAAATTTTGCAATGAAATATCGATACAAAGATAGGACTCGGGGACGTAAACCACTTGCATATAAGAAGATTTACGACTTCCCTTTAACACCTCGTTTACAGAGGTTGTATGCATCTAAAGCTACAGCCGGAAACATGATCTGACATTCAACTTCAGTTGATGATGGTGTTATGCGTCATCCTACAGATTCACCGGCATGGAAGTACTTTAATGTAACTTACCCAGGTTTTGCAGCGGAGCCACGGAATATCAGATTATGTCTATCAACAGATGATTTTCAACCTTACAGTAAATTGGGGTAACAATACTCATCTTGGCATGTTATCCTTACACCTTACAACTTACCTCCGTGACTGTGCATGAAAGAACAACACATGTTTCTCACAGTGCTTGTTCATGGTCCAAGAAATCCAAAAGATAAGATAGACTACAACCACTTATATCTGAACTCAATCAATTGTGGACAGTTGGTGCCCATAGTTATGACATTTCAAAAAAACAAAACTTTCAGATGCATGCAACGTTGATGTGGACCATAAGTGATTTTCCAGCATACTCTATGTTGTCTGGTTGGAGTACAGTTGGAATATTAGCTTGTCCTTGATGCATAGAACAAACTGAAGCATTTTCTTTAACACATAGCCGAAAGCAGTAATGGTTTGATACACATCGCAAGTTCTTACCTTACGATCATCCGTTCAAGAGGAACAAGAGGGCCTTTAGAAAGAATAAAGTTGTCGCAGATGATCCTCTTGAGAGGAGATCAGGGGAAGAGCTATTGTATCAGATTGAAGATCTGGGTCTCGTCAAGATAACTGAAGATTATGATGATAATACCAAGCATATTTTAAAACAAGTTACCACTGGATGGAGAAAAAAGAATATCTTTTGGGACCTTCCATATTGGAGTTCTTTGTTGATTCGTCACAATTTAGATGTTATGCACATTGAAAAGAATATTTTTTATAACATTTTCAATACTGTGATGAATGTTAAAGGCAAGACAAAAGACATAACAAAGTATAGGTAGGAACTAAACTACTATTGTCATAGACCAGAGCTGATGCGTGATGACTATACTAATAAATATCCTAAGGCATGCTACACACTTGACAAAAAAGAGAGAAAAGTCTTCTGTGAATAGGTGAAAGGCCTTAAGTTTCCGGATGGTTACGTCTCAAATATGGGTAGATGTGTAGACATGAGTAAATTGAAGACGTTTGACATGAAGAGTCAGGATTGTCACGTTTTCATGCAGCGAATATTACCCATAGTTTTTGGTTTCGTTTTCCCCTTCAATGTATGTCTCATAATTTTTTCAAGTTGATGTTTTGGTTTTCCATGTGCTACATTGTAGGTGAAAATTAACAAAAAATTGTTAACGAGCCTTGACAAGAGAAACGAGACCAAAAGACGAAGAAAAGGGCAAAATGTGCACCTTGGCCGAGATGAGCCCAGCGGGCGCTAGATCCTAGCGCTCGCTAGGCTGAAGCACTGAGGCAGGCAGAACAGGGGCCTAACGACCGCTACCCCCTAGCGGTCGCTGGCCCGATGCAACTCACCAGGACAGAGCATAGGGGTAGCGGCCGCTACCCCCCATCGGTCGCTACCCCATTGCAACCAAGTCTCAACCAGAGAGGGGGCCTAGCAAGCGCTAGCCCCCTGCTTCCGCCAAGTATACAGCGAGCCATGGTAGCGAGCGCTACCCTGGCGCGATTTTCTTCTTCTATTTAAACCTCCACCGCGATGCGCAGAGGATCTTCTTCACGTTTTTATACTTCTAGTCTAGGGTTTAGACCACGAGAGAAAACATTTTAGTCTAGATTTTTATTTCTGGTTCGTTCTTCAATTCAGTTGTAAACTCATTCGGGATTCAATCTCGGAGTACTTTAATGCAGTATATTTCCTTTTCATTCGTGAGTTGTTTTACTATTTCCATTACTGCTTTATAATTTCTCTTGTTTCTGCTTTGTTATTGATTTATTTCCAATTCAACTATGAAAATCTTTCAATCATGTTAATTAATCAATTCAAAACATGTTTCAATTCAGTTTCTTTAATTCATTGCTATTAGATTTATGATCTAATTACTTCATTAGTTTTCGCCTAGATAATTAATTAGATTAAAAATCCAAAACTCTCTCTTTTCAATTGCTTTCTGTTCTGCAACATAGATAAAGCCCTGTTTAGCCTTCCTTGAGAATACGACTTAGGATCAACTTACTTCTTTATAACGAATTCGTACTCTTGCGAACAATTTAATATAATAAATTGTAAGTATATTGGCTGGAAACATTCCTCGTGCCCGATATTGAGTCCCTTTATCGGACAGTGGGTCTGGTCTAAACAACGCCACGTACTATAGTTTAAAATAAGTTGGAACAAATTTTGGCGCCGTTGCCAGGAAAGGCTCTAGGCATTTATTTGTGTTGCCTTTTATTTTATTCCATTGTTTATTCCTTTGCTCCCGCAAGGTGCGTTTGATCTTTTCTTGGTTTGTGTATGCTAGGTCGCCGAAGCTTGAGACAAGAGTTGGTACCCTACGTTGACAACATCAATAGAAGAGAAGCCGTGCTTGAGGAGCAGCTTAGGGACATTGTCAACCTCGCCACGTTATTCGAAGAACAACTGGTAATAATGGCCGAGGAAGATGAAGCCCCTAGGAAACTTAGAGATTTTGCCAGGCCGACTTATGGCATAACCGCATCCGCCATTGTGCTCTCAGCTGCTGGAAGAAATTACGAGTTGAAGCACAACCACATTAATCTGCTCCCTTCATTCTACGGTCTGCCTAACGAAGATGCACTCATTTTTATCAGGGAGTTTTGCACAGCTGTCCAGTCCATTCCACTCCAGATGATCACTGAGGACGAACTGCTAAGGAAGTGCTTCCCTTATTCACTCAAGGACAGGGTGAAGTCGTGGTATCTCTCCCTTCCAGCAAGATCATTACCAAATTGGAAGGCGGTGAGTACTACGTTTCTGCCTTAAGTACTATCCGAATCATAAGACGCAGCAAATCCAACTCCAGATTATGCAGTTCGCTCAGGAATCTGATGAGCCCTTTCACGAGGCCCTTGATAGATTCAGAGAGCTTCAACAGCAGTGCCCGCACCATCAGATTGTGCCAGAACTCCTATGGCAGATCTTCTACAATGGATTGCAGCACACATATCAGTTCATGGTGGATACAGTGGCTGGAGGTAATATATCTGAGAAGACAGCCGATGAAGCAGTAGAGATCTTCGAGACCTTGGCTAGTAACTCGCAGCAGAAGACCTCTCGTTCGAAGCGAGTGGAAGTCCGAGAGATTGGAGTTAGCCCAGACTTGAAGAAGCAGATGGCCGATATGATGCGAGAATTGCAAGAGTTGAAGATGAGCAAGACCTCCACAGTAACCAAACATGAGCCGGCATCTGAGCCGTGCCCGATATGTGGTGATCTCACTCATGACGAGAATCACTGCACTAGAATGGCGGAGATGACTTATGAGGGAGAAGCAGAAGTTTATGTTGCACAACTTTCAGCCGCGCTTGCCATTTGAGCAGCATCCACAGCAGACTACGGGATGGAGAGCTCAGAATAACTTGACATGGAAAGGTCCAAATCAAGGACAAAATCCGAACTTCCCTGCCCGACGACCGGCCCCACAGTAATATTACCCACCGCAGCAGCCCTATTACCCACCTCAGTCAGGGTACTATCCGCCGCCGCCACCTTATCAGCAGCCACCGCCACCTTATCAGCAGCCGTCTACGCCTCAGTTTCAGCCGCAGTTTCCATCTGCACCGCGATCATCCCAGCCTAAACCATCTCTTGAGGACAGTCTTGCAGCTTTCATGCAAGAAAGAAAACTGGCTCGGGAAGCTCAAGAGGCCACAATCAAACGCCTCGAGAGTCAAGTCGGGCAGATCTCAGGAGCTGTTAATCAAATGCAGCAGCAGCAGCAGCAAACCAGAAAGATACCCGGGCAGGGGCATTCAGCGCAGCAGATTCAGGCCATTACTGTCCTTCGTAGTGGCAAGCAAGTTGACAACAAGGTGGCTATGCCGGAGGATGAGCCGACTAAAGAGGTGGAGGATGCTGAGAAAGGGAAGGAACCGGAGCAACCTGCTACTTAGTTGTACAAAACGGCAAATCCGTACAAGCCGCCGATTCCCTTTCCGAGTAGGCTAAAAAATGTTAAGCTTGAGAAGCAGTTCGCGGATTTCTATAAGATGTTGTCTCAAGTACATGTCAACTTGCCACTTCTGGATGTGATCCGCAATGTACCGGCGTACCTGAAATTCTTTAAGGAGCTAGCATCCAAAAAGAGAAGATTTGCAGACAATGAGTCGATCATGATGTCCAAGGTGGCCAGCTCTATCATGCAACAACCTCTTCCTCAAAAATTACGAGATCCAGGTAGTTTCGTTATCACTATAGCACTTGGTAATGGTAAAACTGTAACATGCATGCTTGACTTAGGTGCAGGTATTAATCTTATGCCTTATTTAATTTTTAAGGAATTAGAATTAGGGGAATTGAAACCTACACGCATGAGTTTACAGTTAGCTGATCGTTCTGTTAGATATCCTAGAGGTATTATAGAGAACATCCTAGTGAGTGTTGGTGGTCTGATAGTGCCTATGGATTTTGTTGTTTTAGAAATAGGTGATGTGCATGAAAATGGACGTGATCATACTTTATTGCTTGGTAGACCATTCATGGCAACCACTAATACTTTGATTGATGTAAAAAATGGTAATATCCAAATGTCTTTGTTAGGAGAGAAGGTTTCGTTTTCTATGCATAAACACAAGGCTATGCCTTCTGTTAATTCTATTGAGGACTGTTCTTTTATCGATTCGGTTGATGCTCTTGCCGAGATTTCTTTTGTGCAGGATTACAATTTGGAGGAGATCTTCGAAGGATCGGCCGACATGGAGGAAAGGCTCCGTTTAGAGGCCCAGTTCGCAAAACCACCTCCGATGCCGTTAGCAAATCCACCAGCTTCGGAGAAATTGGAGTTGAAGGAGCTTCCTGCGAATTTGAAGTATGTATTTCTCGAGGAGAACGAGCAGAAGCCAGTAATTATCTCAGCTGATCTGACTGAAGTCCAGCAGGCTCGGTTAATAACTGTGCTAAAAAAACACAAGTTAGCCTTCGGTTGGAGTCTGGCAGACATCTGAGGTATCAGCCCAGCTATGTGCATGCACAAAATACAGCTCACCGATAATTCTCTTCCAAAGAGGGATGGACAGCGACGACCCAACCCAGTACTCATGAAGGTCGTGAAGAAGGAGATCTTCAAGCTTCTAGCCGAATGGATCATCTATCTAATCGCTAACAGTGAATGGGTGAGTCCAGTCCATGTTGTACCCAAGAAGGGCGGGATCACGGTGACTATGAACGAGAAGAAGGAGCTTGTCCCTACCAGACCTGTTACCGGATGGAGGATGTGTATTGACTACCGCAAGCTCAATGCGGCTACGAAAAAGGATCACTTTCCTTTACCCTTTATTGATCAAATGTTAGATAAGCTTGCTGGTAATGACTATTTTTGTTTTTTGGATGGTTTGTCAGGTTATTATCATATTGTGATCGACCCGGAGGACCAAGAAAAGACGGCCTTCACCAGCCCTTTCGGGACTTATGCCTTTCGGAGGATGCCATTTGGACTGTGCAATGCACCAGGTACGTTTCAGCGATGCATGATGTCTATTTTCTCTGACATGATTAGTGACTTTTTAGAAGTCTTTATGGATGATTTTTCTGTTTTTGGCTCTTCGTTTGATGATTGTCTTTCTAAAATTGATCGTGTCCTAGATCGTTGTGTTGAAACCTGTTTGACTTTGAGTTGGGAAAAGAGTCATTTCATGGTACGTAGTGGAATTGTCTTGGGGCATGTCGTGTCTAGTAAAGGAATTGAGGTCGATAAGGCTAAAGTTGAGGTAATTGAAAAATTACCTCCACCGACTGATGTTAAGGGAATTAGAAGTTTCTTAGGGCATGCTGGTTTTTATCGTAGATTTATTAAGGACTTTTCTAAAATTTGCCAACCTCTGTGTCGTTTACTTGCTCAGGACACCCCCTTTAATTTTGATACTGACTGTCTTTCTGCCTTTATTACATTGAAAGAGAAATTATGCAGCGCTCATGTTATTGTTGGCCCTGATTGGTCTGTCCCCTTTGAAATTATGTGTTATGCGTCAAACTCTACTATAGGTGTTGTTTTAGGTGAACGAGTTGATGAAATGTTGCGTGTGATCTATTATGCTAGCTCTACCTTAACCCATGCTAAGATAAATTATACTACTACTGAAAAAGAGATGTTAGCTGTAGTATTTTCTCTCGGTAAGTTTCGTGCTTATATTATAGGGTCTAGAGTTATCATTCATAGTGATCATGCTGCTTTACGTTATCTGTTGACTAAGCCTCAGGCGAAGCCCAGGCTGATTCGTTGGGTCATGTTATTGCAATAGTTTGATGTTGAAATTCGTGATAGAAAATGGATTGAAAACGCCGTTGCCGATCATCTCTCTCGCTTAGAGCATGTACCTTCCCCCCTGTCTTATGATCTAGTTGACGAGTCTTTTCCGTATGAGCATGCCTATAGTGTTAATCATGTGCCTTGGTTTGCTGACATAGTTAATTATTTAGCTTGTGGCGAATTAAGGTCTGACCCTTTCCTTTTCAAGCTCGGAAAAGACGAAGTGATTAGGCGATGTGTAGCGGAGGAGGAGCAACTGAAAGTGCTAGAGATGTGCCATGAGGCTCATTGTGGTGGCCACTTTGGAGGCCAAAAGACAGCACACAAGGTTCTTCAACCAGGTTTATTTTGGCCGAATTTATTTAAGGATGCACATGCTTATTATCTCTCGTGTGATAGATGCCAAAGAGTCGGCACTATAGGTCGTAGGAATGAAATGCCTTTAAATAATATGCTTGTTGTTGAAATATTTGATGTGTGGGGAATTGATTTTATGGGTCCTTTTATGTCTCATGGGTATGAATATATTTTGCTTGCTGTTGAATACGTTTCCAAATGGGTTGAGGCTATCCCCACTAGGACGTGTGACTCTCACATTGTTTTCAAGTTTCTGCAGGAAAATATTTTGTGCAGGTTTAGCTTCCCACGAGCTATCATTAGCGATGGTGGCAAACACTTCTGTAACAGACTGTTCGAGAAGCTAATGAAGAAAAATGGGATAACGCACAAGATCGCAACCCCATACCATCCACAGACGTCGGGCTAAGCCGAGACGAGTAATAAGCAAGTCAAGAATATCTTGGAGAAAATAGTTCAGCCATCTAGGAAAGATTGGTCGATAAAACTGAACGACGCTCTTTGGGCATACCGCACGGCATACAAAAGCGTGTTGGGGATGAGCCCGTATCGTCTCGTGTATGGAAAAGCGTGCCACCTACCAGTTGAAGTGGAGCACAAAGCCTATTGGGCAATCAAGGCCTCCAACCTCGATTTGCAAAAAGAAGTGGAAAACCGTTCTCTACAGATGTCGGAGTTAGACGAGCTGCGGAACGAGGCGTATGACAATGCCCAAATTTACAAGGACAAGGTGAAGGCAATCCACGACCGAAGGATTCTCCACAAAGATTTGAAACATGGTATGAAGGTTCTACTATTTAACTCCCAGTTGAAGCTATTTCCCGAAAAATTGAAGTCTAGATGGAGTGGCCCATTCATAGTGAAGGATGTTAAGCCGTACGGAGCAATAGAGCTTACTAAAGAAGGAGACGATGACTCATTCGTGGTGAATGGGCATCGTGTTAAGCCATAAATCGAGGGATGGCCTACTAACTTCACGGTGGAGTCCACACCAATTGAAGATCCACCCTCTAATTGATCATATATTTCCGTCGAGCTTATGACGTTAAACAAGCGGTCTTTTATTTCCGTTAATTTTGTTTTTGTTGTTTTATTTATTTTCGTTTCTTTATTTCGTAGTTGGTTAGGAGAAGAACTCAGTGAGTTAATTTTATGTTGCAGGAAAAATTGGGAAGCATGCACGAAAAAAAAAACGGGAAAAAAAGGGAAGACAATTACGAGAGCTGGGCCAGCGCTCGCTAGCCCCCAACGAGCGCTAGCCCAGCGTTCTGTCCCATCCAACATAAGGGGCCAGCGCTCGCTACCCCCCCCCCCCCAGCGAGCGCTACCCCTACTCTCTGCCTGATTAACTTCCGCGCTAGGGTAGCGGTCGCTACCCCACAGCGACCGTTACCCTCCCTCGCTGCCTCCTATATCCTCCTTTCTTTCCCTTTCTTCTCCCACATACTTTCTCTTTCTTGCCCTTCTTCTTCCTCGCGATAGCAGCACCCCCAAATCCTTTCCTCCATATTTTTTTCTTCAACTCCTCCATAAATCATCCCTAACTCTTTCAATCTTCATCCTACTACACCAATTCCTCCATAAATCCCCACTTTTACCACCCTTTTTCTCCCATATCCTCAACCCATCACCTTCCTCCAACTCTCAATCCCTAAATTTCAAACTTCCCCAAATACTTAAAACCCTAATTTCTTCTTCCTTTTTCTAAAAATTCACCTTCTTCATCCCAAAATCCGGCAACACCAACCTAGTTCTCCATCACCACGGTTACACCACCAACCACAGTCACCTTCCGGCGACTTTTCAACGACTTTCCGGTGAACTCCATTGTCACCTTCTCTACTCTAAATGGCGCGCTCCAAGAATCGTGCCGACGAGCAAGCGGCAAGCACTTTCCAACCGGAGGAGCCTACTACCGAAGACCTCCAACAAGCCTATAATTGCCCCTTCCCCCTCTACTCACACTTGGAGGGGCAATTTTATGAACGGTGGACTCGGCATGAGGTAACTCCGCCTCATACCCTTGATTGGAATTTGTTAGCTAGTTTAGAATGTGTTAGGGAACTTGAGCAATATCTTGATGTTTTAGGACTTAGAATATATGCTCATATGTCCTTTAAATGTTCTAAAGTACTTACGCATGAATTCTTGTCGACATTGACTGTGCCTGCAGATCTTACTTACTGCACGTTTAGATTGCGGGGAGTACCCCGTCGTGTTTCTATCACTCTTTTGTGCAGGATTATGGGGTTCCACGGCAAGAATGTGGGGGATCAAGCCCCACCTTCCCACTTCAATCCAAATGCCGCGTGGAATTCCCTCACGGGTTTTCACAACTGGCAAGCCGGCGGGATGCCGGCTGGTTTCATTCAGAGCAATGTCATGATGATTTTTCATAAGTTTCTGTCTTATGGAATCACTGGCAAGGAGCAAGCCAACAAGGTCAATCAGTCCGAAGTCTATCTGCTCCAGAGCGCTGTTCCAGGCTCCCGGGTGTGTGCCGGATACTATATTCTTAACACGTTTAAGAATATGTTGGCCACAGTCCGGTATCATGCCACACTGCCCCTCGTGATCTGTGCCATTTCTCGGCACTTCGAGGTCTTTGACCTAGAGAATCTTGATCCAGCCGATACTATCTATGTGTCGAGGATTGATCACTCTGAGCTCCGCCAGGCTCGCATTTGCACCAACAATTACACGTGGGTGTCATCCACCTCCTGACGCTGTGTGGTTAACCACACTAATGAGTTGGCCACAATAGCCGCCAACTTACCTGATGCCGGAGGTGACGAGGGAGCAACTGACCGAGCAGCCGAGGAGGAAGCCTATGAGGACGCCCCTATGCAGGATACCTTTGCTCCCAGCCCTTCTTCATACTCGACGGGCACCGGCCAGTATCACTACGGTGCCGGCTCTACTTCTACTGGTGGCATGGATCACCTCACGTCGCAGTTTCAGTCTCTTAGCACTGAACTCGGCGCCCTCCGATCTGACTTCACCTCCTTCAGGCAGGACTTCACCAGCTTCTCCCAAGACTTTGGGGCGCATGCTCACGAGGCCCAGTCCTTCTACCGGGAGTTTGGAGCCTTCAGCTCCTCCATGCTTCGGAGCCAGGAGCGGATTGAGGAGAGGGTGACTGCTACCCACGACATGATGTCTGAGCAAGCTCGTCAGTGGATATTGTCTCAGCTCTCCAGTATCAACAGATACTCGAGAACAACCGACAGATGGTCGAGCTCAACGCCCAGTGGTCAAACTGGGCTTTGTACGATCACCCACCGCCGCCGCCGGATCAGCAGTGACTTCTCACTGCTGTTTAGTATGTTTTCTTATCGTTTATTTTTGCATGTGTCCGGGTTGTGTCTTTTAGTTATTTCATTTTTGTTGTTGTTTTTGTTTCTTTCGGTGTTTCTTTTGCAGGTCTAAATATTTACAACTAGAGCTTTCACCACCGCCGCATCAACCCGAATCGGGTAGTTCCTTTCTTCTCTTTTGTTTTATTGTAGCAATGAGGACATTGCTTATTTCTTTCATGAGGGGGTAGGTAGGATTTTATTCATAAGCATGCGGCGTATTTTTAGAAGTATGTAGTTGTGTACTCTGTTTGTCCTCTTGCATGTTGGAAGCTTAATTGGATTAGTGATCGATTTTGATAGGATACATGTTGATTGTGCTTGATAACATGAATTGACATTATGAGTTGATGATTGCATAATGAGCACTGCATTTTGATTATAATTATCGTGGGGCACTCGATTTTGTGATGGATTGATGTGATAGCTTGTAACGTGTGCATTTGGTATAAGATTGCTTGATGGCTAGACTTAGTTGTTCATATTCTTATTTTGTTATTTGTAAGATTGAGTTGGGAGGCTTCTGCTCCTCTGGAAACCATGAGCATGGGAAACCACACGAGAGCACTTTAGATAACCTCTAAATGTTCATATCTTCTGACTTTTAGCCATATAACCACTCTTTCCAAAAATTTGGCTCGAATGGCCTTTAAAATTGTTATTGAATCAATTGAAGTGCTTGAATAGGTGATAAGAACTCTACCCCTCTTCTTCTATGAAATCGAAGAAAATTTTGAATTCGAGGAATGGGTATGGGAAACCACGCTAGGATACTCGGTTTAACCGAAGATCACACATAGTGACCAATGTTCTTAATATCACTAAAAATTCTATGCAAATTGGTTCTTTAATAATTGAATTTGAAAAGATTAACTATTCTAAGTCTAGCTTTTGAGTAACTAAAAACCGGATTTGCATATGTTACTAGTTTGATCGGATTGAAGTTGTATCTTCGAGGGAAACGCGTGATGATGATTGATGAGTACTCTTATTATTCCTTCCGTAAACTCATATTGAATTTGATTGTTGTCGCATAATTAACTTGCTTCTTGTTTTGAAATCTCCGTATTCTGTTGAGCTTAGACTTGCTTGAGTACAAGCAAGTGATTGTGTGTGGGGAGGTTGTTTTATACGTTTTTGGTCTCGTTTTCCCCTTGAATGTATGTCTCATAATTTGTTCAAGTTGATGTTTTGGTTTTCCATGTGCTACATTGTAGGTGAAAATTAATAGAAAATGGTTAACGAGCCTTGACAAGAGAAATGAGACCAAAAGACGAAGAAAAGGGCAAAATGTGCACCTTGGCCGAAGATGAGCCTAGCGGGCGCTAGATCCTAGCGCTCGCTAGGCTGAAGCACTGAGGCAGGCAGAACAGGGGCCTAGCGACCACTACCCCCTAGCGGTCGCTGGCCCCATGCAACTCACCAGGACAGAGCATAGGGGTAGTGGCCGCTACCCCCCCAGCGGTCGCTACCCCATTGCAACCGAGTCTCAACCAGAGAGGGGGTCTAGTGAGTGCTAGCCCCCAGCGCTCTAGCCCCCTACTTCCGCCAAGTATACAGCGAGCCAAGGTAGCGCTCGCTGCCCCCTAGCGAGTGCTACCCTGGCGCGATTTCCTTCTTCTATTTAAACCTCCACCGCGATGCGCAGAGGATCTTCTTCACGTTTTTATACTTCTAGTCTAGGGTTTAGACCACGAGAGAAAACACTTTAGTCTAGATTTTTATTTCTGGTTCGTTCTTCAATGCAGTTGTAAACTCATTCGTGATTGAAACCCGGAGTACTTTAATGCAGTATATTTCCTTTTCATCCGTGAGTTGTTTTACTGTTTCCTTTACTGCTTTATAATTTCTCTTCTTTCTGCTTTGTTATTGATTTATTTCCAATTCAGCAATGCAAATCTTTCAATCATGTTAATTAATCAATTCAAAACATGTTTCAATTCAGTTTCTTTAATTCATTGCTATTAGATTTAGGATTTAATTACTTCATTAGTTTTCGCCTAAATAATTAATTAGATTAAAAATCCAAAACTCTCTCTTTTCAATTGCTTTCTGTTCTACAACATAGATAAAGCCCTGTTTAGCCTTCCTTGAGAATACGACTTAGGATCAACTTACTTCTTTATAACGAATTCGTACTCTTGCGAACAATTTAATATAATAAATTGTAAGTATATTGGTTGGAAACATTCCTTGTGCCCGATACTGAGTCCCTTTATCGGACAGTGGGTCTGGTCTAAACAACGCCACGCACTACAGTTTAAAATAAGTTGGAACATATATATATATATATATATATGTGCAGCAATACTTAACTTCATAAATATAACATTTTGGTAATATAGGTACAAACTTATGTAACAGATCCTGTTATGTGTGATATTGCAAGTGGACCTTCACCAATGATTATAACATATCATGGTTATTTGGTGAATGATTATAAATTTCACACGATATCTCATGGAACTCACAAAACAACTTTGAGTAGTGGTGTGTGCATCAAAGCTGGTAACTATGGAGACTCGAGTGAGATAGATTTTTATGGACAATTAGTCGAAGTGTGCGAACTCACATATCCAGGATTATACAATAAAAAGGTCGTTTTATTCAAGTGTGACTGGTTTGGCACTTCATCGACTGGTACAAGGGTTGATCCTCAGTTCAAATTAGTGTCAGTAAATTATTCACGCAGACATAGAAAGTATGAACCCTTTGTATTAGTCGTCCAAGCTACACAAGTGTATTACTGTTCATATCCAAGTATGAATCAATAGTGTAGAAACTGGTGGGAAGCTTGTTCTATCAAGGCAAGGTCCACTGTTGATGAGTTTCATGTTGATGTGTCTAGTTCTACATTAGAGTCACCGTATCAGGATGATGATGATGTGAATATAGCAAACATTGTCGATGTAGATGATACTATATCACTTCATCGAGACGGTGACCAGGTAGAAATTGAAGATGATGAGGAAAATCAAGACTCTGATATTGTCCTCGAAACAGAAGAGGATGAAGAAGATGATGATGAATATGAAGAAGATGAAGTTTCAGATGACGAAGAAGAAGAAGAAGATGACGAGGATGACTATGTAGATGAGGATGAGGAAGATGAAAATGACAATGAAGAAGACAACGAAGATTAGCACATTGTGTAGAAAACTTACCATATTCGAATTTCAACTTATTAATTATAAATGCAACGCATTGTATATTTAATATAAAACTTCAACTTATAAGTTTTTTGTTACAAATGCAACTTATTTATTAATTTTCAACATAATAGATGTCTTCGGGTCGGAGATTTTCACCACGAGATGATGTTGGTACTCCTCGCATAAGGTGTCGGAGATCTTCTCCATTATCCGCCGGCATAGGCAGGAGTTCCTCAAGCTCATCATCTGGATATAAGTCTGGTACAGGTCTGAGCTACCACGTTGGTGGCTTACGCTTAGGTGGTCCCTCATCTGGCTCCGAAACTGATCACGGGGAGCCAAGACCCACAGGGAACTTCGTTCTCTCTATGAGTGAGCCAGGGTATGTAAAAAAAATCACATATTCAATTTTAACACATATTTAATAATTAATTCAAAAGACTAATATATATGTTACAAAAATGACTTGTGTAGTTGGATACAGTTGGAAGTTGACGCCTCCTGACATGAGTCAGAGATATTGGGAGGAGTTTAAGGTTCGAGAATTTTCTAAAACTTTCAAATTTATTCTAAATTATAACGATAACACGATCGATGCTAGAAAAAATTTACTTGGGAACCAGCGATCGATGCCAAGATTCGAGAGTTGTGGTACAATAAATACCGTGAGAAATATAAGGACTATATCTGCGAGATCAATAGGAGGAGAAATGATCACCCACCCAGAGGTAGAAAGCCGGGATGGTGGACTGATGAAATTTGGATAGGTTGGCTCTCTTACTGGTCTCGGGATCATGTCATCAATAAATCCCAGACAGCGAGGCGCAATAGGATGTCTGAGCCTCAGGGATTGGGGACTGGTCCTATCAAGTATAGGGGAGGCTCGAAGTCCATTATGCAACGAGCTGAGGAAAAGGTAATTTCAATTCATAATTTCAATAATATTGTTTTATATATAGTTTTAATTCATATATACATGTTTCAATAACACAACCCGATCGGTATGTCATGCACAGACTGCTGAGAGGGGAGTACCTCCGATAGACTGCATGTTCGACTCCTTTCTCGATGAGCATCGGTACGCAGACGGGACGTACACCGATGCGAAATCGCAGGCGATTGAGGTAAGTCATAATTTCAACATAATATATATAGTTTCTAATTTCAATCTTTATAATATATTATTAACAAATGTTCATTTCTCGTGTAAATACAGACTGAGGTGTTTGCTCGTGTTGAGTAGGAACGTGCCCAGCTGCCTGAGGGGGACCACGATGTTGTGGACATCAATGAGCTCTACTTGGAGGTTCTCGGCACCCCGGACAAGAAGAAGCTATTGTTCGGTATGGGATCAGCGGGGAAGGCATTAAAAACCTCGAGATTCTCTGGATCATCGTCCGCCTCACGAGCCAACTGGAACGAAGTTGATGACCTGCGCTGCCGAGTAGAGGAGTAGGAGCACGAGCGACAGAAGTACATGTTATGGCAGAGAAGGTGATTGGAGCTATTGGAGATGGTGGCGGCGATGGTTTTACAGTGGATGGCGTTGGGTTTGCTAAAGTGAAGGAAGGAGATTGTTAATTGCTTGTGTTGACCGACTGTGAAGAAGGAAGAGTTGAATTTCCATGTGGAGGAGAGTTCTTTTTGTATTTAATCTTAAGCGTACACGTGTGTGGCTTAGATGTAGGCTAATATTGTTTTGGTTATTTATGTTTTGAACCCTGAACAACTTTGTTATTTTGTTGTTTGCCCAACTTGCATTTAGGGTAAACTTTGCCTTTGGGAATGGATATAAAAATTATAAACTTTTCT
This sequence comes from Leonotis leonurus, assembly GCA_026898415.1. Classification (NCBI taxonomy): domain Eukaryota; kingdom Viridiplantae; phylum Streptophyta; class Magnoliopsida; order Lamiales; family Lamiaceae; genus Leonotis; species Leonotis leonurus. The sequence continues at coordinate 16,522 of JAPKLX010000890.1, read as the reverse complement.
CTCACTTCTCTCTTTCTTCCTTCCTATTCCCTTTCTCGATCAAACAGTAACGTTCAATATTAAATTCCAGAAATTCATCCTACAATATATTACAAACTCCAAATTTACTATATCATAACAGTACATGGCTAAGCTACAGAGATTGGCTGAGCAGACGGCACGTCTGCAAGCTCAGTACGATCAAATAGCTCGATGGATGCAGTCGCAACAACAGGGAGGAGCTGGTGGTCGTTCATTTCTCCCGTTTCCCCCTCCCCAGTCTGATCCCCCTCCTTATTTTCCCGATTATGATTCATAGTCATATTTTCATCATGTATTTTATATTGATATTGATATAATATGTTTTGTATTTGATATTTCATATTGATATACTGTTTACATCTTTCATTTATATTACGTACGCGTTCATTTGGAATTTTGATCGATTTCATTTTTGGTTGATTTTAAATTATCGTTGAATGTTCGATTATAATTGTAATGTTTGTTGTAGGTTTTAGGTAACGGATAATATAAAAACCAAAATTAAATAAAAAAAATTAAATACTAACAACGGACAGAGAATCCGTCGTTAGGTCAACAGTTAAAACTTGACGACGGATTCATGGTCCGTCGTTAACGTTTGACTGTTGACCTAAGGATGGATCTTTGTTCGTCGTTAGATCTCCAGCACCGTCGACGGCCACCGGGGACAACTGACAATGGAATTGCTTTCCGTCGTGACCAACGACGGTATAATTCTCTTGTTAGCTGACGACGGACTTTAAATTCCATCATCTGAAAGGTTAACGACGAACAAAATACAGACGGACATGATCTGTTGTTAGTCCGTCGTTAGCCTAACGGGACGAAGGAAATCAAGGGCTAATGACGGAATAATTCATCGCCAATATCCCTTTTTTTGTAGTGAAAGAACAAGTGTTCGTTCTTTCTTGTGTGTGAAGCAAGTGATGTGGTATATATAGCTAGGTATATAAAGGGTAAATCATTAATATACCTCAGACGTACTAGGTGTAAATAGTGCGTGTAAATGAACCTTGACCAATTATGGTTTACCATGTTGCAATGGTCCCCGCTAGGGTAGTTAGGTGCTATCGTCGCATATTCCTGTAACTTTGACATATGTCAGATACTAGACTGACATATGTCGCGCACTAGAAATGTGACTATCTTACTTAACAAACCCCTAGGATCAGACCCCTCGAGGCAGATTCCAGAGGTGATCCAGTGCAGAGGTGAGGAGTGCTCAGATCCCATCCTCTGGACATTGACTAGAACAGAAAGATCCTCATACCCTTCTCTATCTTAGCGTATATCAGAGCCCAATTCATCCTCTGAAGTGAAGTATACTTTGAGTGATTATCTAGATTGATAAAAACATATGATTGAATATTTGAATGATAAGATTATAAAATTAGTTCAAAATCAAGTAATCCATTATTTATCTATCAAAGTAAACATTGGATTAACTTGGATTAATTTTATCAATCCATCTTATCATGTAAAGTAAACACCACCTGAATGTATCTTTCTTCAACAATAATCTTTCATTTTCTCTTTGGAAAAGTAGTGTTGATATTATTCTCTATCAGCTTCTCCCCCTAATCTCATAAGTGACCTCTGTCATCTTATGAGTCAAACCTCGTTATGAACTCCGGCAAAATCCCCCTAAAATATTAAAAATATAAAATATTAAAAACATAAAGCAACATTTTTCATATAAAATACTCCCTCCGTCCATGAAATATTTTTCTAGTTTGACCCAATGCGAGTTTTAATGTAGTGCTTTTGACTTTAAAGATAATATGTAGTGAGTGGAATTAGGGTCCCACTTGATATATTATTTTAAATTGTGTTGTGTGTAGTTAGTTGATTTTGGGTCCCACTTAATGTATTATATTAAATTAAGTTGTGTGTAGAGAGTTTGGTGAGTCCACTTACTATAAATGAAAAGTTTAAAGTAGGAAGAAGTTTTATGGACAGACGAAAATAGTAAAATAGGAAGAAATCTCGTGGACGGAGGGAGTATAAAATTTGACTAAATACAAAATTTTGGGAGATGTTTTGAGAGGTTTTGTGATTTTATAGAGTAGGAGAATGATGATGGTTTCGTGAAAATGAATGGTTCATATCATAATTGAACTTTGAAAATTTTCCAAAATTTGAAATATTTTCAAGATTGAGATGATAATCCATAGAAAAATATAAAATATGAGAATTGAAGAAATAGTTATTACTTCAATTCATGGATAAAGTCAATTAAAAACAGATAAAGACACAATTTGAAAATAGGACAATTAAATCTGCACCTAATTATCCAAATGGATAAAGAAATCAAATCGCCTAAAATAAGGAAACTAATTCCTTAAAACAATGAAATTAAATCATAACCTCTAGGAAAATAAAGTCTCCACTGAGTACCGGAAACTAATTGCTAAAATTTAGATAATCAAATTTTCACAGTATACTAGAAATTAATTCTTATAATATAGAAAATCAAATTTCCTTCGAATCTTGAAAATTAATTATTTATATTTGAAGAAATCAAATCTCCATTGAATTTTGAAAATTAGTTCCTATGATATAGGAAAACAAATATCATTTCGAATCTTGGAAATTAATTCTTCAATTTAAAGAAATTAAACCCCTCAAATATAGAAAACAAATCTCTCAATTTGAGGAAACAATTTCCCATCAAATTTCGTCTTGTCGTTCATCGTCCGTCTCCCGTCGCCACTGTCGAGCCACCGCCGCACGCGAATCTGACCCCACCCAAGCCCGGAGAGGCTCGAAGGGTCGAAGGTGCGCTTGGGCTTGCCCCGAATCCAGTTCGCTCATAGACGGGATTGCCTTGCCAGGGTTGTGGGTTACCGAGGGCTGGAGCCCCTGTCGTGCGCCTGCGCCGCGTGTCAGGCGCTGCCAGGGGCCCCCGCGACTCTCTCCGTGTCCCAGATCCGACGTTTGTCTCTCGCCTCATTTTTCGCCGTTGTTTCTCCTCCCACTCAATTACATGAATTTATAGGGAAAAATAACAAAATAATCATAATCTAATACGGTCAATTCCCGTGTGATTACAATTCCAGCAATAAACTAGGGCACCAAAAAACGAATGAAAAGTGGAATTAAATGCGGTATTTAAACAGATAGCCAATTAATCACATATATTCTGAATTATTTAAATCTAGCAAATCTAATATCAAATACATACTTATCAAATAGAATTAAATCATAAATCCTATTTATTCAAAAAATTAGAATCCGTTGACCGACTCTAATACCAACTGAAGGAACTCGTATGAGGGGCTCATAATACACATGATCCACATGTCTAATATTTTAAATAAAACTAATAATTTTAAACAAAAATACTACATATGAAGAAATTAAAATGCGGAATTTATTTTATACCTCTTCATTTGCGAATCATCCGCTTGTGGAGAGACGATTTGAATCGTCGACTACAAACCGCAATCCACTCCGATAAGTCGTATCTGACCTTCAAAACTTCTAACCTATGACCATCAACTACAATCTGACTATAGTGTGAGCGATAATCCGTCAGAGTTTATAATGATCAAATTCCCAAGGTGAAAATACCTTGATAACCCACACAGAAGGTGAACTGTGTGTGGACGAAAACATACACTAGTGTGTGTTTTGATTGTTGCCGAAAATGCTTGCAAAATGAGTGATTTTCGGCCACCTCATCCCTCTTATTTATATGTGTAATTTAAGGGAATGAGTCTTCCAATATAAGATCAAGTCCAACTTTATCTTTAATATTTTATTCAATTAATTGAACAAGTCAAATCCTAACTTAAATTAATTCATTAATAACTAAGTCAATTTGACCCAATTAATTTGAATTAATCGACCCGGTCAAACCTTGACTTTAATTAATTAATTCACCTAGTTAATTTTGATTTCAATTAATTCCTCTAGAAAATATAATAAAGTATAGATCTTATATTAATATTTAATCGACTCCACTATAAGATAAATATTGAATTATCCGACGCCCACTCAAATTACAGATGCAATCCTTCTTTTATCATTAAATATTTTCATCGTTTAAGATTCTTAAATCCATTAATTAATTGAGTTTGCTGATAACTCAAAATTAATTAATATTTTTATTCATGAGTGATCCGGTTTAGATTTTTATTATTATGTATGGATATAATAAACATTTCTGAACACCTCACGAGAATTTAATTAACTCGGGAGTTACTGAGATGCGATTCCATATGACAACAATCAAACATTTCTCGCTAAACCAATTACCACTATCCAAAACATTACTGTATAGGGTTACGAAAACCCGCAAGTGCAAATGAATCAAAGCAGATGAAAATATATACATACAAATATCAATTTATCGGCTAAGGTCAACTCTTGTATCGAATGATACCGCAACCATTACCGACTAGACTGTTTAAGTCTGTATAGGCTGTGAACTTTATTCTACAAAGGACCCGACTATGTTACCTTCCATGATCATGGATGCACCACACAATATACAGTTGTAGAAAAAAACTTGTTTGCAATTGAATAATAAATCACAAACCAATGATAGAAACAATTATTCTCATTAAACGAAAATGAAAACAAGTCGGTTACAACGTCCAAGCATGAAACATGCTTTTTCTGTCTGTCCAGGTTCAGGTAGTGTCACGCCCGCTTTCTACTAATTCTAGTAAAGTCGGGAACATGACCAATGAAAGGAATAAACGACGAGAGAAAGATAATAAATATTCCTTTCATAACATAAAGCAAGGACTTATCCCGTAAATCGGGAAGTCAGAGTCATAAGCTCGATACATTACTTAACAGAATTTAGAGTTTTGTTTCGATTCTATTACATAAAGGTCTAGCAGCGGAATATGTAGGATCGCGTAATAAAATCATACGTGTATGAAGACACGTAGAACCCCCAAGAGTCAGCTACTAGGAGTCCGACAAAAAGCATAATATAGCACCCACGTCTTCTTCATTCTTAACCTGCACGTTTAGAAATACATGCAGAGCTGAGTACAAATTGTACTCAGTAGACACGTGCCGAAATCGCACACGTACATATATAACTGTCAAGCCATTTTAAGTGAATCATAGGGATTTTTGTTTCTAAAGCACCTATGTTCACAAAGCATTTCTTTTAGAAAGTTCTAGTTTGACTGCAGTCCTAGTTCTTTATAATCAACCATATCTGAACGTTCTTTGTGTTGGGGAAGTGGCCACTTCCCACAGACACTTGACCGGTCAACCTTTCGCTGACACACAGTCCCTTGTGTACACTAGTTCGAGTGGAGCCGCTAACCCACTGGAACCCGAATTCGATTATAATATAACAGATAGGCATCATACATAAATCGAAAACATTTATAGCAAGACAGTGCTTTGAAAATATCTCGTTTCATTTTTGAAGACATGCACACATATTTTTTTTATAGAGTGAGAAAAGCCTACTTGAACAGTCTTGGTTGGTTTTGGCTTCATTCTCGGAGTGCGGATCCGACCTCTTGTCGAAACCTTTAAATAAATCTCAAGTGAGATATAATCTTCTAGTGAATTTAATATTTTCTAAGTGTAAGGAAGGAGAATTATTCTCGTATCTTTACTCGACTATTATTCAAATATCGAATTTTTGTCTAGAGATGTTGATTTCTCAAATCAACTATGTTTTTCTAAAATTTATATTTCATTTATTACATCTAAGTAATAATTATTGAATAAATAAATAAGTAAATCTCTAATTGAATATTTTGATTCTTAAGTCAAAATATCTATAAGTCTCTTATAGGTTGAAATAACCTAGTTAATATATATCTTAAGTATGATTTATAATTAAATCAATTATTAAGATTAAATTCTAGCTAATTAATTATAAATTAATTATCTAAATTAATTATAAATTCTACTTCTTGGGCTTAATCTAAATAAATAAGTTCTTGGTTTAATAGAATTGTTAATAGCCCACTTAAATAATTAAATTAGCCCAACTCCTTAACAAATTTTCGGCCCAAACATATAAACAAATTTAATTATTCTTAGCAATTACTTAGCCCACAAACACTTAAGTGAATTAATCCACATAACATATTTAATTAGCACATCCTTAATTTTTTTAAGTTAGCCCACTAGAAATTAATTAAAGGCCCAACAATTACAACATTTTCGGCCATGTTACTAAATAATTCTTGGCCCAGTCACTAAGTCAGACCCGGCCCAGAAAATTTAATTACTCGGCCCATGAATCCAGCCCGTAACTTATTTATGTTCTAGGCTAGTTATAATAAATTCCTTGGCCCATTCATTTTCTCATTTTCGCCCAACCCGGCCCATACCCGGGTCCAATTTCTAGATTCTTCTAATTGTATAACCTAGACTAATTCAATTTTATTTTCTCCCAAATCACTCTGAAATCATCGCCACTCTCTCCCTCTACCCTCTCGGCTCTGCCGCTCTCTCTCTTTCTCTCTCTGTTCGCGCAGCAACCGCTGCTGTTGTTTCTTCGTCGCCTCGGTGGCTCTTCGGCTTCGTGAAACCAGCAGCGGAGCAGCCTCCGCGTCGCACTCCCCACTGCATGCAGCAACGCCGCACTCCATCCCCGCAGTTCCTCTCTCCCTCTTGGCCTCTCCAGATCGCGCCACCACCATATCGCCATCGCTCTTCACCGCTCTGTCCTTCTTTCCCCAGAGCCCAGTCACATAGCTTTTCTCCTCTTCGCTCGGTAGGGACAGCAGTCGCCGCTCTTTGCTAAGTCGTCCCATCGTGCGCCCACGGCAGCAGTTCTCTTAGCCTCCACGCCACCACCTCTGTCTCGTCTCTCTTCCCCACCTCAGGTAATTTCTCTCCCTCAATTTCTTCAATTGATTAAGAGGTGTTTTGGTTCTAAGACCCAAATCTTGATATCATGGCTAAAGTTGTGTTCTTGGCAAGTCTTTAACTCTTACATTTTGAAGTGTTGATTTAGGTTGTGTTCTGCATGTTTTAATGTTCTCCAGATTAATCTCTTCTACCTTACTGATCCATTTTTGTTTCTTTTGTTATGGGAGAGGTCTTTTTGGTCTTGAGAATGGATGGTTTTAGGGCTGTGGGTGGTCTTGGTTCAAGGCCGGAGTGATTCGGTGCAGTTTGGGGTGTTTTGAAGCTAATTCGGGACTGTCCGAGGGCTTGCGGGGCTGTCAGGGTCTGTTCGGGATGGCTCGAGTCAGTTTCGAAGCCATCCGGAGCCATTCGGAGTGTTTTCGGGGTCTGCCGGAACCGTTCGAAGCTTGATCGAAGCTGTCCGGAGCTATCCGGATTGATTCGGAGCCATTCGAGGTCTGTCCGGAGTCGTGCGGGGATGTTCGAGGTCAACCGAAGCTGTTCGGAATAGTTCGGGGCTGTCCGGAGTTATCCGGAACTGTCCGAAGCCGTTCGGGGCCTACTCGAGTTTGAAACGGCCGTGTATTGAACTTCAATACACTAGCTAAGTCTTACTTTTTCCCTTCTCTTTATGTCTATGCTTCCTTTTATGATTTGGTGGATTTTAGCTTGATTTAAGTGGTAGTGAACATAGTATAACATTAATAATTGCAGTTCAAATTGAGAAGGGTTCCTGGATGGGATACAGTTTCTAAGCATGCTAAGTTCATGTTCATTGTTATTATACTAGTGTACGTCTATATTCATAACATGGTAGTAAAGGAAGTAGCTAAGAGGAGTAAATCCTATAGGCAGAACTGCTTACCTTATGAATTGCTATTACTTCTCTTCTCCCGGTTTTTCTTTAAGTCTCCAATTCGGCAGCGTTTTGGTATGAATTGAGTGAGTTGTAATTATTTGTGAAGAGTTTACCCTTTATATAGAGTAATGAGTCTTGGTTTAATCATATGTCTATATGTTTGCAGGTTGTAAAGTATGAGAGTTTCTGACTTCAGCCGCCTCCTTCAATATCGAGTTTGATGCCTAGATTGTAATCTGACTAAATCTCATCCTTCCCCATGTAATATTTAGGTCTGAGTCTATTGCGTAAAACTCTATCCCTATTCCACCATGTGTACTGTAGTTTAATTGTAACCTCCTAACATTTTTTTTTATATAAATATTTAAGTTGAAGACATCTACTACATGTGGTCATATCATAAGAGCTTTGATGGCAAAATGCCATCATTTCACCATTTCATCTTTTCCATCGGTACAGTTGTATTCTCACATTTTGTTTCATTTAACCATTCACTTACTTATAACCATACATCCACACACACATATATATATATATATATATGTATATATAAAGGGTACCTAAACTCATTTTTCTTTTCCCATTTACGTAAGTTGGGGTTGGATTTATTTTTACCATTCATACTTCTCATATTAATAAAAGAAGTATTTGTACTAATTATAACACTAATAATGGCACTAATCATAATAGGCATTAATCACCCTCAATGAACATCCTCGTAAATGCCATGGGTCTTACTAATCCTCACTATAAATGCTTGTATAGTAAATGTAATCAGATTAAGTGATGACATTAACTATTTAATTACCACTAGTGGTTGTTATTCTCAAACTATTATTAAAACTTGGTCTCGTAAATTGGATCCAAGTACAAGAAATTCGAGAAATTTTAGAGCTCAGCAAATTTATCTAAGATTAAAAGACGGGATATTACATTCTACCCCTCTAACTAAAAATTTCGTCCCGAAATTTGCATATTCTCGTCGAATAGCTTGGGGTACTTTTCTCTCATCTTTTCCTCTAGTTCCCATGTGGCTTCTTCTTGCCCATGGTGCCTCCATAATACTTTTACTAGCTTTATTGACTTGGTTCGAAGCTATTGAACCTTCTTGTCTAAAATAGCTTCGGGTTTCTCCTCATAGTTCAAGTCAGGGTTAAGAATCATCTCTTCTTGGTGAATAACGTGTTTTGGGTCAAACACGTATTTCCTGAGTTGAGATATGTGGAAAACGTTATGCACGTTCCCAAAGCTCGGCGGTAATGCCAGTCGGTATGCTACCGACCCTATTCTATTCTTTCTAGAATCTTGTAGGGTCCTACGAAACGGGGTCTCAATTTACCCTTAACACCGAATCTAACGATTCCTTTAGACGGAGATACTTTCAAGAACACTTTATCTCCCCCCTCAAATTGTAGTTCAGTTCTGCGGGTGTCGGCATAGGATTTCTGTCTGTCTTGACCTTCCTTAATTCTTCCTCGGATTTGACGAACAATTTCGATCATTTCGCTAACAGAATCAGGACCCACTATTGCTCTCTCGTCGACTTCATCCCAATAAAGCGGCGATCGGCACTTTCTCCCGTACAGGGCTTCGTACGGCGCCATTTCTTTGGTTGCCTGGTAGCTATTGTTGTAGGCAAACTCTATCAAGGGTAGTACTGCTTCCCAGCTCCCACCTCTGTTGAGAACCACAGTTCTTCACATATCTTCTAGGGTTTGAATCGTTCTTTCTGACTGTCCGTCAGTCTGTGGGTGGAAGGCAGTACTGAAGTTCAGCCTCGTGCCTAATTCTTTTTGCAGGCTCATCCAAAATCTGGATGTAAATTTTGAGTCTCGATCAGAGGTGATCGATACTGGTACGCCGTGGACACGTATAATCTCACGAACGTATAGTTGGGCTAACTTATCCGATCCATAGGTGATCATTATTGGTATGAAGTGAGCACATTTCGTGAGTCTATCCACAATCACCCAGATAGCAGTGTTTCCACGCTTGGATTTGGGTAATCCGGTCAAAAAATCCATAGCGATGTGCTCCCACTTCCATTCCGGGATTTCTAAAGGTTGTAGCTTCCCATAGGGTCGCTGGTGTAGTGCTTTGACTTGCTGGCAAGCTAGACATCTTTCCACGAAGGACGCTATTGTTTAGTTTCATTTTGTTCGTCTAAACTTAGGTTTTTCGTAGTTCTATTCGTATTATTTTCCCTCGTTTCGTGATGTTTTGGCCCGAATTATGTTTCATTTTATGTTTCAGGATTATTGGCCTAAACGAGCGTTGAACTCGGAAAAGGAACGAAGAAGAACCGAAAAACGAGAAGAAAATGAAGACAAGCGCCGAAGCACAAGTCAGCGGTCGCGTGAAGCCCAGCGGCCGCTGACTAGGTCATGCGCGCCAGCGCCGTGCCAGCGTGCGCCAGCGCCGCGCCAGGCCACCGCGCCCGAGTCAGCGGCCGCTGACCTGTCTAAGCGGTCGCTGACCCCACAATTCTCGCGCGGGCCGTTGTAACTAACTCTCGGGCCACTCGGAACAAACCTAGTCAGCGCCCGGTGACTTCCAGGGACCGCTGACTTGCCTCTCGCTATATAAAGACACGTCGCGCCATTGAGTCGATATATCTCAGTTCTCCATACTTCGTCCCGACTCCTTTCAGCACGAATTCCTAGACTAGTTTTCCAGTATATTTTCATTATTTCTAGTTCGTCTCGATCCCGCATTCAAAGGTCGAGACTTTGCATTCTACATAGGATTTTTCATTCCCTTATTCGTTTTGGAGTTAGCCGTTTACAACATTCGAACACCGTTATTTCCAGATTTTCATTGTCGTTCCAGACGTACTTCAAGTATTAATTCAAGTTCGTTTCTTTCCTTTTAATTATTGCTTTGTCTATTTACTTTTATCATTTGTTTCGTTTTATGCTTTCAATTCCTTTCATCGCCTTTAATTTCCAGATTTCTTTTCCGTTTTTCTTTCGTCTTCAACTTCAAGTTCTTTACTTTCTTAGATTAGATTAAATTGTCGTTCTTAGTTTAAACTTTAATTGCTTTCTTATTTACTTTCTTCGCCTAGCTATAGAAATCCAAATCAAACTCTTTTTAATTGCTTTCCATTTTTACGAACAAAGAATATAATCGCCCTGCTAAGCCTTCCTTGAGAATACGACTAGGGTCAGCTTATTAATCTATAACGAACTCGTTTTAAATTGCGAGTGACTTAATATAATTGGAAGTATATCGGCTGGAAATATTCCTCGTGCCCGATACTGAATCCCTTTATCTGACAGTGGGTCTGGTCTAAACAATGCCACGTACGGACAGTTAAAAATAAGTTGAAACAAATTTTGGCGCCGTTGCCGGGGAAGACTTTAGGCGATTTAATTCATTGTTCTTTTTCTTTTTCTTTTTATTTTTTTTCTTTTATGTTATTTACTATGTTTACTTTCTTCTTCTATATTGTGGTACGCGTAACGTTTTTGTTGAGTGTTGTTTATGCAAAGTCGCCGCAGTGCTAGAAAGCCGTTGACGCCCTTCATTGATAACATAAACCAGAAACGTGTTATCTTAGCCGCAGTAGAAGAAGACATTGAGCACATTGACGAATCTTCGCTTCCGCGTTTATTCGAAGAGATGGCCAATGAGAGAGAGGACGAGAGGCCGCGTTATATGGGCGATTTCACTAGGCCCAAGTTCGGGACAACTGCTACTTCAGCCATCGTTCTCGACACCGCAGTCCGTAATTATGAGTTGAAGCCACACCATCAATCACTACTTCCAACGTACCATGGACTCCCGAGTGAAGACGCTTTGAAGTTCATCCGAGAATATTGCACAGTGGTGCAGACTTTTCCTCTTCACTCTCTGACGGAGGATCAACTCAAGTTGAAGTGTTTCCCTTACACATTGAAGGATAGGGCCAAATCTTGGTTCTTATCTCTTCCATCCGGAACACTCACTACTTGGGGATCGGCTTGTGAAAAATTCATGTTGAAGTACTATCCGCATCACAAAACTCAAGCGGTACGTACCAAAATAATGAATTTCGCACAAGCACACGACGAGCCATTCCATGAGGCGTGGGAGAGATTTCAAGAGCTACTTCAACAGTGTCCTCACCATCAAATGGCACCGGAGATGCTCTGTCAATTTTTCTATGATGGTTTGCTCCAAACTACTCAATTCATGGTGGATAGTTCGGCGGGAGGAAATATTGCAGTCAAGACGGCGGAGGAGATGAACGAGATCTTTGAAACCCTAGCTGCGAGTTCGCATCAGAAATCCACACGACCGAGATGTATGGAGGCCAGTGCAGTTACTACAAGTCCCGATCTTAAGAAACAAATGGCGGACATGATGAGGGAGTTACAAGAATTGAAGATGAACCGACCCCCATCACCATCCATTCCGCAAGTTGCACCTGAGCCATGCGGTATTTGTGGCGATTTTGGCCACACGGTGGACGTTTGTCAACACATGGGAGAGATGACAGACGAGGGCAAAGCAGAGGTCTATGCCGCTCAGGAATTCACGCCGCAATCTCCCCCTCAACAAAATAATTGGAGAAATTCAAATACGGGGTGGAAGCCGCAAGCTCAAGGAGGCCAGAATTTCCAAAACCGACGCCCTCCAAATCCGAACTTTCAACCTCAATATCAATGTCAGCAGCAGTCATATTATCCTCCACCGCCACAACAACAGTTCCATCCACTACCGCAACAACAATTCTATCCCCCACCGATGCCGCAATATCCACCTGCTCCACCTCAAAAATCATCAATTGAGGATAGCTTTGCCGCGTTCATACAAGAGAGCAAGAAGGTTCAAGAGGCTCAAGATGCCACCATTAAACGCCTCGAGACGGCTATAGGGCAGATTTCTGGCGCTGTCAATCAATTACAGCAAGACCAACAAACGGGCAAAATTCCTGCCCAAGGCCAACAACCCCATCAAGTGCAAGCCGTGTCTGTTCTAAGGGATGACATTTTGTTATAAGGTGACACCGAAGGAGGAGAAAGAGCAATCCAAAAAGGAGCTCCATAAGGCGGTTGATCCATACGTTCCACCTATTCCTTATCCTAGCAGGCTAACGGACGTTAAAAGCGAGCAGCAATTTGCGGATCTTTACAAGATGCTATCCAAAGTAACAGTGAACGTTCCACTCCTCAAAGCGATCAAGAATATTCCATCTTTCGTCAAATTTTTCAAAGAAGTAACATCAACGAAGAAGAGACTTGATGATCAAGAGTTGGTGACTATTTCCGAGGTAGCAAGCACAATCATGCAAAAGTCTTTACCTCCTAAACGACACGACCCAGGTAGCTTCGTTATTGATATCATGTTAGGTAACGGTAAGGTAGCTTCTGGCATGTTAGATTTAGGAGCGGGAATCAATCTTATGCCGTATTCTATTTTTAAACAACTTGGTCTAAGAGATTTAAAACCTACTAGCATGAGTTTACAATTAGCGGATAGATCGATTCGTCATCCCAAAGGAATAATTGAAGATGTGCTTGTTCAAATTGGTCCATTAATCGTTCCCATTGATTTTGTTGTTCTTGAGATAGGGGATGTGCATGAGAATAGAGTCGAGCATACACTACTCCTTGGACGACCTTTTATGGCTACCACGAATTCCATCATAGATGTCAAGAACGGTACCATTACAATGTCCGTCCTTGAGGAAGAAATATCATTCTCCACACAACATGACCACCCCACGACCTCGGTTGACTTAATCGATGCATGTTCTATCAAATTCACTAATCCATTGTTTGCGGAATCTACATTACAGGATTTTAGTGAGATAAAGGAAGTCACCCAAGATATCGACAAGGCTAAACATAAAGAGACCGATCGTGTGACGGTAGTTGAAGGAGTACAAGACACTAAGATTCGTCCAAATAAACATCCTACACCGAAACCGAGGCATCCAAACACCGCACCTTGTTACGCTCATTCACCCACTTATGCGGGAGCCCTCATGCGTCCAATCATCAAATCCATAACGCCTCCCGATAAGATCAAACCCCCTAAGAGAGGGTGGCTCGTTCTCCGGAAAATCCCACCATCAAAGGGCGACATACTACATTTAAAGAAGGAGAAGCCACCATTTAAAATAAATTGGCATCGGGTGAGATCTTACATCGAGAATGATTCCATGCCCGAAGTTGTGGAGTCGAACCCCAATTCTTACGCTCCCGGTTGATTGAGCGGTCTCGTCAAGCTAATGACGTAAAAGAAGCGCTTCGTGGGAGGCAACCCACGCTCGTTTTTCCCGTTTTTCATTTTTATTTTCTATTTTATTTTATTTGATTTTGAGTCCTTCATTTATTTTTGGTATTTTATATGTTCATAGGTATCATCGAATTGGGAGAAAACCGAGTCGAACGCAATTCGAAGAAGAAAATAGGAAGGATTTACGAGGGCAAGGTCAGCGACCGCGGCACACTCAGCGGCCGCTGACCTACATTTCGTAAAAAAAAAAAAAAAAAAAAAACTTTGTTCTTGCCTTTGTTTCTTAGTTTATGTTTGCAGGTTTTCTTCCGTTTGTTGTCCCAAATGCCGCATTTCAGGGACGTTTCTCTATCCCTACTTTTTAGATTTTTACTTTCCGCAATGAGGGCATTGCTCTATTTTTGTAGGAGGGGGAGGGGTGTCTTCTTATGCGTACATTCGTCATTTTATTTTCGTGTCTTGTGAGGATGCATTATTTTGTTTGTTTGTGAGCTACTTGATCTTTATATATCGTGAGAAAATCGAAGCATGATTTATGTTTGAGATGACACATGATTTGAATTCCTTGATTGATTGGAGTTGATTTATGTTGCGAAACATAGATGAGCTAAGAAAGTGTAGAACATTATGACTGGATTATAGATCTTAGTAGAATGATTAGAATAGTGATGCATGATGATATATTTGATTGATTCAATTGGCTAGTTGTTTATGACCTCTTGTTGCGTATCCGTGTTTTGTTGATTGAACTTTGTCAAGAGGTCTCAGGTGTAGTGCTTTGACTTGCTGGCAAGCTAGACATCTTTCCACGAAGGACGCTATGTCTCGTTTCATCCCGTCCCACCAGAATTTCCTCTTCAGGTCACGGTACATCTTTGTACTCCCGGGGTGAGCGGTGTAGGGAGTATCATGAGCTTCACTCATGATTATCTCTTTAATTTTTGGATCCTTCGGAATACATAGCCTTCCCTCGAAAGTGATGGCATTATCAGCTCCTTCTCGATAATTCG
>JAPKLX010000793.1:2775-43535 GCA_026898415.1 Leonotis leonurus | reverse complement strand
GGCTTAATCTCTTGACTAAGAAAGGGTTAAGAAATTGGGCTGTGACAGTTGGTATCAGAGCGGTTCGTTCCGTACCTGTGAGTCTTCTTAGAGTCAGTTTGTTTAGGGAAGTGAAAATTTCAGCAAGTCTAGCATTCTCAGCCATCAATTCATCATCACTCGCTCGATCTGGTAAGAATTTAAAAGAGAAAGAAGTTGAATATTTATTTCAGTTATAATAGTTCCCATGTTTATTAAGTGAATTTGTTTGAGTTAGTATATGATCTTAAGAATAAATAATGCCTTAAGATAGATGAATATGATGACTTAGTAGGAATATGAAATCGTATTGATGATTATATCATTTAGGATGCCGAGAATCTATAACCCCAGAAAGAAGCAGATCGTACCTAGATCCGGTACGATAGATTGGAGAAGTAGACTTTACGACTGTCGTCTCGAAGAACACCAAGGATTCGATAAATTCTTAACCGAATTTCGGATTCGGTGGGAGCAAGCTAGGTACCATGGAGTAACCGCTAGAGATGCAATGCTTCAACTAGTTCGAGTATTACCAACAACGTGGCAAGGTTGGGCGTCTTCACTGGTTTTGGAGCATCTTAATTACGGAAGAAAGGAATCATACGGAGCGCAGTGCCTTTGGGAGATTCTTAATAAAATTCGCAAGAGGTTCCAGAGGTCTTCAGCTCCACCTCCTGGTGAATTTCCTTCCTATGACCAACTTTGTTCAATTGTTCATCAGTTTGAATCAGATGGAAGCCTTAATTGGTCTCTTCTTTGTTTTGAGCCTCCTGTTAATGACCTTAATTCAATCCTAGAAGAATCCGTGGGGTCTAATTCAACTTTTGGAAAAGATAATGATGTGTTGTTGGCAACGGCTAATCCTGGTGATCTACCCTTGGTTCGAATTTTGATAACCAGCCGTCTGCCCTTGAGCCAAATCCATTTCGAGATAATTCTCATTCTTTAATTCCAACACCTTATTATGAAACTTTTAATCATCTTGAGTTGTCAAAAGATCAAGAATTGATTAGCCCCCACATGTCTTCCTTTGTGGAATTAGATGATAACCAGGAGGTGCACGAGCCAATGGAACCAATTGCGCCTAATGAAGGCCTGAATAAGGAAGAATCAGAACCGAAAGAAGAAGAGGTTGAACCTGAAGTAGAGATAGAAATCGAACCTCTCGAGGGAGAAGAAAGTAGTGTGAATAAATTCTAAGTAACACTATAGGCATAATGATGATGTAGTAAGTGTGCAGGTGTAAATGATAAACTGTCGCTGTAAGCCCGAAACCTTCTTCGGCAAATTTTGTTAAAAGTCCTCTATGAGGCAATTTTCCTTAATGAATGTGATTGTGAATATTATGATAACCAAAGTGCATTCTTTGTTTAAGCAAAGACCTATGTGTTCTTTTATTGTAATATATTTCTTTGATTGATTACCTGAACTCGTTCACTAATTGCAAATATATCCTATTTCAATTTAAACCGTTGATATTGTCCAAAATCTCTAATCCTTTATTTTGTAGTATGCCGCAAAGAAGAAGAGTTCCTACCCAAGTTGAAGCCCGAGAAAGTCATACCATTCCTCAGAACGCACCTATTCAATCCCCTCCTCAACCAGATAGAAAGATAGCCGAATTTTTTCTTCGCCAAAACCCACCTACATTTTCTGGAACTGGTGGACCAGTTGAGGCCGAAGAATGGGTTAGGGCTACAGATCGGATATTTAAATTTTTGGAGTGCAATGATAAAGAATGTCTATTGTGTATATCATTTCAGTTGAAAGGACATGCCGATTTCTGGTGGGAGTCCCGACTACGAACTATGACTCCTGCACAAAGAGAAAGTTTTACATGGGAACAATTCAAGGAAGAGCTTTATACGAAGTACATACCAAGGAGCTACCGGAAGTAGAAGGAGATAGAATTCGCCAATCTAAAACAAGGTAAGAAGTCCGTAGCCGAGTATGATCAAGAGTTCTGCATGTTATCGCGTTATGCACCATATAAAGTGGATACAGACGAGAAGATGGCCGACTTGTTTCGCGTCGGGCTGAATCGGGAGATGAGAATTATACTAGCCAGCCAACCTCCAATGTCTTATGCCGAGACCTTGAATCGAGCTTTGGACATGGAGATGGAAATGAAATTGGAAAAGACTCCTTCAGAATCGATTCCCAATGTAGATCAGACTCAACCCAAACCGTCGTTTGGAGACAAGAAGTTTAAAGGAAAGAGAAAATGGGAAGGTAAGAATTTTCCCAACAAGAAGCAATGGCAAACCCCGACTCAGACTTCCCAGAACCTGTCACGTTCGACTACCCAAGGTCAGTCTTCACAATCGAGCCAAGTTAGAAAGCCAAGCTGTCCAATCTGCAGTAGAGCACATGCCGGAGTATGTAAATGGGGTAGCAATGCGTGCTACGTATGTGGACAAGTAGGGCATTATGCTAATAAATGCCCAAATCGAGCTAAAATTTCCGGCACTGGAAGCAAACCAAACTTACCAAGGCAAAGTCAGTCGATGAAAGCCATTGTAGGAAGTCAGCAGCCGCAGACTCCGCAATATGTTGACTTTCCGTATCAGACGGCAGTACTTCCTCAAACGTCCCAGATGCCGTCGCAACAGCAGTTTCCACAACAGATACCCCAGTACCAAAGAGCTTTTTCTCTTACCCAGCCTCAGGTGGAGAAGAAATCAAGCAATCTTACAGGTATGGGTACATTGAAAGGTGTGCCTATAGTAATTCTTTTTGATACTGGAGCTTCGCATTCATTTATTTCTACGGCATGCGTAGATAATTTTGAGCTTCAGATAGAAAGAACAGATCAAAACTTAAGAGTTACCACTCCACTAGGAAAATCTGAAGTGATCTCTCATGTATGTCCTAACTTAGAATTTGAGTTAGGATCCCTTAAGTTGAAAGCTGAATCGTTACGTTTGTTGCCAATGTGGGATACCGATCTTATCTTAGGAATGGATTGGTTAACCCAAAATTTCGCGACGATTCGATGTGAGCAACGTGAAATATCTTTCCAGCCACCAGGAAAGGAACCCACTTGCTTTTATTGCATCAATGAGAGAAGAAAACGAGTTTCCATAATTTCTACTTTGCAAGTAGAAAAGATGATGAAAGATAGTGAAACTCGTGCTTACTTAGTACATTTAGTTGGGGAAGATCAACCTAAGAAGAAGGTTGAAGATGTACCAGTAGTTAGAGAATATCCAGATGTCTTTCCAGACTCTTTACCTGGATTGCCTCCAGATAGGCAATTGGAGTTTACGATCGATCTTGAACCCGGAGCAGCTCCAATTTCAAAAGTACCATATAGAATGGCTCCAAAAGAATTGCAAGAGTTGAAGATCCAATTGCAGGAACTTTTGGACCTTGGTTTCATTAGACCAAGTGTGTCGCCTTGGGGAGCCCCAGTGCTATTTGTCAAGAAGAAAGATGGAACATTAAGAATGTGTATTGATTATAGGGAACTGAATAAGTTAACCCTAAAGAATAAATACCCGTTACCTCGAATAGATGATTTATTTGACCAACTTCGAGGAGCAGGCATTTTCTCTAAAATTGATTTGAAATCCGGGTATCATCAGTTAAAGATTAGATCGGTGGATATACCTAAAACGGCTTTTAGAACAAGATATGGGCACTACGAGTTTGTAGTGATGCCATTCGGTTTAACTAACGCTCCAGCCGTATTTATGGATCTAATGAATCGAATTTTTCATGAGTACCTTGATAAATTTGTCTTAGTATTCATTGATGATATTCTGATATATTCTAAGGATGAATTAGAACATGAGATCCACTTGAGAGTTGTCCTAGAAAAATTAAGAGCCGAGAAGTTATATGCCAAATTTAGTAAGTGTGAATTTTGGCTAAAAGAAGTAAATTTTCTTGGACATATAGTTTCAGCAGAGGGAATTAAAGTGGATCCATCTAAAGTTCGAGCTGTTCAAGAATGGAAGTCTCCAACCACACCAAATGAGATACGAAGTTTTCTTGGTCTGGCCGGGTATTATAGGAGATTCATTGAGGGATTCTCCAAGATAGCTAGGCCAATGACCCAGTTATTACAAAAAGGAGTAAAGTTTCAGTGGACCAAGGGATGCGAGGAAAGTTTTCAAGAGCTTAAGAATCGTTTGACTACAACACCTGTATTGACTGTACCAGATCCCGATAAGATATATACGTTATATACAGACGCATCGAGAAATGGTTTAGGGTGCGTTTTAATGCAAGAGGGAAAAGTGATTGCTTATGCATCACGACAGTTGAGACCTCATGAATATAACTACCCTACCCATGATTTAGAGTTCGCTGCTGTTGTTCATGCGCTAAAAATTTGGAGACATTACTTGTATGGATCAAAATGTGAGATCTATACCGATCATAAAAGTTTGAAGTACTTCTTTGAACAAAAAGATCTCAACATGCGACAAAGAAGATGGCTCGAACTTGTCAAAGATTATGATTGTGAAATTAAATATCATCCTGGTAAAGCCAACGTCGTGGCAGACGCATTGAGCAGGAGGAGTCAAATGATGATGGGAATTTCCCTTACGCAAGAAAGAGAATTGATTAAGGAATTTGAGAAGATGAGATTAGAAGTGGTGCTACCACCAGAAACCACAAAAGACATTATTGCGTCTTTAGTGGTTGAACCTGACTTGAGAACCCGAATAGTGACAGCACAACGACGAGATGAGCAGCTAGAAAAGTTAAGAATGAAGATTAGAACTGAAGGTCTTGTTGACTATCATGAAGCTGAAGATAATGCTATCATGTTCAGAAATAGAATATGTGTTCCTAATGATGAAAAGCTTAAAGAAGAAATTATGAGTGAAGCCCATAGCACGCCTTATACAGTTCATCCCGGAAGTACGAAGATGTACCAAGATCTCAAACAGAAATTCGTATGGGTTGGAATGAAACAAGATATAGCGTCATTCGTAGAACGATGCTTAGCTTGCCAACAAGTAAAAGCGTTACATCAGTGGCCATATGGGAAGCTACAACCCTTGGAAATTCCTGAATGGAAATGGGACCATATAGCTATGGATTTCGTAACCGGTCTACCTAGATCGAGACGCGGCAATACAGTTATATGGGTCATCATTGACCGACTCACTAAGTGCGCTCATTTCATCCCAATTCCTGCTAATTATGGAGCTAACAAGTTGGCGCAACTATACGTTCGAGAAATAGTTCGCTTGCATGGAGTGCCTGTATCCATTACGTCCGACAGAGATACCAAGTTTACTTCTCGATTTTGGACGAGTTTTCAAGAAGAATTGGGAACACGTTTGAATTTCAGTACAGCTTTTCATCCACAAACGGATGGTCAAACAGAAAGAACGATTCAAACGTTAGAAGATATGCTCAGAACAGTAGTATTAGACCGAGGTGAACAATGGGAACAAGCTTTACCGTTAGTAGAGTTCGCGTATAATAATAGCTATCAAGCGACGATTGGCATGGCGCCATATGAAGCTCTTTATGGTAAGAAGTGTAGACCACCTCTTTATTGGGATGAAGTTGGAGAAAGAAAAGTCTTGGGACCAGAAGCAATAGAAGAAATGATCAAGATCGTACAACAGATAAAGAGAAGAATTCAAGAAGCTCAAGATCATCAGAAATCATATGCAGATACTCGACGAACCGAATTGAATTTCGAAATAGGAGATAAAGTCTTCCTAAAAGTTTCTCCTACTAAAGGAGTGCATCGATTCGGTGTAAAGGGAAAACTAAAGCCGAGATTTATTGGACCATATGAAATACTAGAGAAAATAGGACCTGTAGCTTACAGGTTAGCATTTCCGCCAAATTTTGGTAATGTACATAATGTGTTTCATGTGTCGCAATTACGAAAATATGTGTTTGACCCAAAACACATAGTTCATCAAGAAGAAATAGTTCCCGAACAAGACTTGAGCTATGAAGAAAAGCCTGAACGCATTTTAGATCGAAAGGAGCAGAAATTAAGGAATAAATCTATTCCTTTAATAAAAGTTCAATGGAGGCATCACGATTTAGAAGAAGCTACTTGGGAACTAGAAGATCAAATGAAAGAGAAGTATCCTGAGATCTTCAACTAAGGTACTAAATTTCGGGACGAAATTTTATTTAAGGGGGTAGAATGTAGTACCCCGAAATACTGTAGCTGTCATTAAACAATGATTAAAGTTTAATTAGGGCATTGCATCCTTAAGAGAATATTTTTATGAGATTAAGAAGAGTTTGAAGAATCTATTATATGATTTAGAAGAAAGAGTTACGAATATTTTGTTTAGAAAGAAAATGGAATTTATTAATTCCATATTAGAGATAAAAGAAAGGGGTTGAGATATAATAAATTTAGACGACGCATACCCCTCAGAAGAGAAAATTTTTATCTATTAGATAACATAGAAAAATGGAATTAGAAATTCCATTAAGCTTGAAAACAGATAAAAGAAAGAATAAAAATTTATTATCGCAATTTCGGTAATAATTTAATTAGTTTTCGGCAGGAATTCAATTTGGGAATTCGACAGCTGTAGCAATATTTATAAATTAAGCCCAATTTTCTAAGATATATAGAAGAGATTATTTTTGAGGATTTTGTTAGAAAATATTGCTTTAGAAAGGAATTTATTTAATTAAATTTTTCGGTATCTTAAAACTTGAATAATTTATTCATCTGAACTCGGAATCGCGAACGGTCTGAACCGGTGGATTCCTTGTGTCGAGATGAGTAATCCAGCAATAAAATCTCGATGCACGAAAATCGAGGAGTTGGGACCTTCTAGAAGCCCCTAGAGCTAATTGGATAAGTATCAAATTATTTAATTAATAAAATAATATTACTTATTAATCTATAAGAAATGAGATATATATCATATTATCATCACCATCAACCTTATTTCTCCCTCATCTCAATCGGTCACTCCCTCCTTCCTCCATAACCAATTTTCTCCTCCCATAATCAAGATCTTAGCTTAAGTTTTAATCAAATTTTCAAGAGACAATCATCTTCAAGGTAATTAATCACCTTCTTTACATCTTTAGTTTGTAGAAATTTAAAGAAATTTAATTATTTATCTATGATAGGGTATGTTCTATAAATAGTAAGATATGATGTTGATTCTTAATTATATGATGAAAAATGCATAGAATTTCATGAAGAAAGTGTTATCTTGGAAGGAATTTCATAAGATGATGAATAATTAGAATTTCCCTAATTCTTTCCTATGAACCCTAAATTGATTATGTAGAATTTGGATGAAATTGCTTGAGTTAAGCATAGATAAGTAACATTAGACATCATTAAGCATGATTAGAGTAAGAAATTAGAGCAAAATCCAACTTTCCTAAACTATAGGTGATGACCGAAAATTAGGAAGAAATTTTTAATAAGATTTTGATTTTATTTGTGTAATTTGAGATCATATTTGAGTTTAATGGTATGAATAAACCTTAGAATAATTTTTGGGGAATTTTTCATACACTAGAATTGAACTTTCAAAAATCTAAGAGGTGATAAAGTTCATAGTCTACATATATCTTGATGGTAAATTGCTTAAGTGATGATGAATAGAAGTTAATTAGATGATAATAAGCATAGATAAACTAAGAGATTAAAGAAATAATCATCACATCATTAAGATCTATAAAACTCTTGGAGAAGGGGATGTTCTAAAGTTATAAGTAGAAGAGTTATTTGGGTGATCTAAGATCATATTTGAGATAAGGGAAAAAGATGATGGTTAATGTAAATTTGCTAGATTGAAAGAGCTAGATATATAAAAGTTAGAAATTGTTAGTTGATGTTTAAAGAGTGAAATAGTAAGATGGTGTAAGCTAAGTATGATGTTAAGGGTATAAGTAAGCTTAGAATACATAAGTATGTGTAATTATAAGATGATACGTAATGGAATAGTTAAAGGATGCAATGACCCGAAAGAAAGTAGAGTCTTAATACTCCAAGTTAAGACGAAGGATTTTATTTACATAAGCAAAGATCAATAAGAATTTGTGGAGTGATATCTTTCTAACATACTCCAAATTTATATAATTAAGGTACAAGTGGAGTAAGAAGAAGAGATACAGATCCTAAGCAAGAAGAGGACGAGCCTTCGACTTATCTAACATAAGTAAATCAGGTGGGCACATTCTTTTAAAGTATGCATTGTTTTTATGAAACTTGCTATTGCATGTTATTTTGAAAAGATGTGACTTGCATGTTTTTAGCATGATTGCATTGCCTATCTACGAGAGAATTACGATATCGGCCCTATGTCGGACGAGCTGCCGGTAAGGGTTTGTGTACACATATGTGACCGTGAGCCGGTGAGCGGATCGGCCGGTCATAGTGTTTGAGAGGGAGGCCTACCTCTCAGCACAAGAAGTGCGTAGATATGGTATGTTTAAAAGATTTTGTCTGCAGACACCAGCATGTTTTACATGTTTTATTTATGTTACAGTTGAGCATGAAAAGTTTCAGTTTTAAAGAAAGCTATTGCAAGTCACAAGAACATGTTTTTTTTTTAAGTTGGCAACGTGCCCACTGAGTACACATCGTACTCATGCCTTGCATATTCATTCACATTTGCAGGTTGAGCAGCGGCGATGAAGATGGAGATGAATGCTGGTTATGGGCTTGTTGTCCCTTTGTCTTGACCATATATGTATTTAGTGGTTGAAGTAGTGTTGTTATAATTATGACCATCCACTCTTGTTGTTGAGTAAACTTGACACTTTATTTTCTTTAGTATGTTGATATGTTCCGTTGCGAACCTTTGTTTGTCGTCATTTGATCGTTTGATACCGTGACATTAGGTTGGCCTTTGTTACCCATTGTGGTACTTTTCTTTGTGAGTTAACGTGTTCTACGTCTCTTCCATGGTTGTTTGGGATGATCGTTGATAGTTTGGGAACTCAAAGTTCATAAATTGCATAAACTTGAAATTCGTCAGAAATAGGGCAGCCTCTGTTTTCCCCTTTTCTGCACGTTTTACTTGTCCGAATTTTCTGAAATTGGTGTCATTTGAAAGATCTTTTCGATACCTTTCCAACGGTTCTTTCGGATCTTAATTCGGAGTTCATACGAGAAAGTTATGAGCTTTCGAAGTTGAGGTGTCAGCCCTGCCCTGTTTTTCGCGAAGGTTTATTTGAATTCCTTTGTGTTTGAACATCAATTGCTTGAGTTTCTTACAAGTTAGTTGAGTCATGGCTTAATCTCTTGACTAAGAAAGGGTTAAGAAATTGGGCTGTGACAATTACTCACCAGACATCTGCTGCTAGAACTCCTCAACAGAATGGAGTAGTTGAGAGAAGAAACAGATCATTAAAAGAAGCAGCTCGTACTATGCTCAATGCAACCAGATTGCCAAAGAAATTTTGGGCAGAAGCTATCTATAGAGCGTGCTACACCCAGAACAGATCAACTGTTACCATCAGACATGGGAAGACACCCTACGAGATATGGAACAACAGAAAACCCAGGATTCATTACTTTCGTTCCTTTGGCTGTCTGTGTTTCATTCACAATAATGGGAAATCTCAGTTGAAAACCTTTGATAGCAAAGCTGATCCAGGAATATTCTTAGGATATTCTGATGTTAGCAAAGCTTATAGGGTTTTTAACAAGAGGACTCACATTGTGGAAGTAACACCTCATATTGTTTTTGATGAATCTGTTATTAGTGACAGAGACGTAGATGTTGATCAAACACAAGACCAGAACAAGAACCAGAAAGCAAAAGGGATTCTGTTAGAAGATATTCTAATCTGGAATACATCAGAAGAGAATGAAGTTGAAGTTCCCAACAGTGCTGAAGCAGTAAGCTTGCAGCAAGGGGGAACAGAACAGACAACCTTAACTACACCAGAAGACAATCAGCCTGAAGGAGGAGACAATTCTAATGAACCAGAACCAGATCAACCCGAAGAATCAAGAGATTCAAATGGTTGGAATAATGATCAAGAAGAACTAGAAACTGAAAATCCTTTTCAAACTTCTCATCCAGAATTTGAGGACCCAGCAAATGAACCAGAACCAGAGATATCAGAAGAGGAGATATCTAGCAGAAGGAAATGGATTCAAGAAAATCACCCTTCTGAACAGATTGTTGGGAACCCAACAGACAGAGTTAGAACCAGAAGAATGCATGGAGAAAGTGCACTTCTCAGTTGTTATTTATCACGTGCTGAACCCTCTGACACCTATGAAGCACTTAGAGATGCAGACTGGGTCATAGCTATGCAAGAAGAACTCAATGAGTTCAAGAGAAACCAAGTCTGGTACATGGTAGACAGACCAAAACATCAAGGGGTGATAGGTGTAAAATGGGTATTCAAAAACAAACGAGATGAGAATGGAGAAGTAGTCAGAAACAAGGCTAGACTAGTTGCAAAGGGATACAATCAACAGGAAGGTATCGACTTTGATGAGACCTTTGCACCAGTGGCCAGATTGGAAGCAATTAGACTATTTTTAGCATATGCTGCATACAAGAGATTCAAAGTATACCAGATGGATGTTAAAAGCGCATTCCTTAATGGCATACTTGAAGAAGAAGTGTATGTTGAGCAACCACCTGGTTTTGAAGAAGAGAATCCTGACCAGAGAGTATATAGACTAGCTAAAGCTGTCTATGGTTTAAAACAGGCACCCAGAGCGTGGTATGAAACATTGTCAACATTCCTACTGGAATCAGGCTTCAGAAGAGGTTCTGTTGACAAGATATTATTTGTCATCAAAGTCAAAGAACACATTCTGTTGGTCCAGATATATGTCGATGACATAATCTTTGGATCACAATCTCCCTATCTGTGTGACAAATTTGCAGAACTAATGAAGAACAAATACCAAATGTCCATGATGGGTGAGATGAATTTCTTTTTAGGTCTGCAGGTAAAACAATTACCAGATGGTATCTTTGTTAATCAAGCAAAGTACATCAACGATCTGCTAGTCAAGTTTGGAATGAAAGACAGCAGAGCAGTGAAAATTCCTATGCAATCAAATGGAAAGATAGATCCAGACCCAGAAGGAAAACCAGCAAACATTACACAATACAGAGGAATTATTGGCTCTCTGTTATATCTTACTGCAAGTCGTCCAGATATCACCTATGGAAGCTGCCAAAAAGATACTTAGATATCTTAAGGGAACAGCTCACATTGGTCTCTGGTATCCACAAGATGATAACTTTGAGCTTACAGGCTATTCTGATTCAGATTATGCAGGATGCAAACTGGACAGAAAGTCTACCTCTGGGACGTGTCAATTCCTTGGAAACAAGTTGATATCTTGGTTTTCAAAGAAACAGACATCTGTTGCTACATCAACCACAGAAGCAGAATATATGGCTGCTGGAAGCTGTTGTGCACAGATACTATGGTTGAAACAGCAACTAAGAGATTATGAGATTGATGTAAAGGAGATACCTATATTCTGTGACAGCTCAAGTGCTATAGCTATAACACAGAATCCAGTACTCCACACAAGATGCAAACATGTCGATGTGAGATCATTTTATTAGAGATCATGTAGAGAGAAAGCACATCAAGATCGAGAAGATTCATACAGACATCCAACGTGCTGATATCTTAACTAAAGCACTACCAGAAGAAAGATTTAAGATGCTGTGTGGAAAACTTGGACTACTCAGTCTGGATGAAGAACACCAGAAGGCTACCCGATAAGCTGACACCAGAAAGCTACCAGATAGCTGACACCAGAAAGCTACCAGATAGCTGACACCAGAAAGCTACCAGAAAGCTAACACCAGAAGGCTACCAGATAGTCACCAGAATGTTAACAACAAGAGTGACCTAAAGCTCAGTTGAAATAAAATACACGTGGCATAATTTTCTATATAAATTGACGAAAAAGCCATGTGAAAATTATTTCTTAAATGCTAAGTCAAGGGGGAACCTTTAAAGGGTCAAGATAAAAGACGTCACTTTCCTAGGTTACAGGACTGTAAAAGATATTTTTTCCCTAGATTTACTAAATCTTCTATTTTTCGTCATGATTAGCACAACTTTGGGAACTGGGATCGAGGAAATCCCTGCAAGAAATAGGAAAAGGAAAGTTGCCAAAAGTAAGAGATACGCACACGCTCGCATATAGACCCTAGGATCTAGAGCGTCCATCTCACGCAAGGAAAGGCGGCAAAACAATCTTAGAAGCGGGAAAATCTAAAAAGGGAGAAAATTTTCCAACTCTTCAAATTACTTACAGTTTTATTATCGTTTAATTATCTTTTGTTATATATATGCGATATCCTTCTCTAAACTGTTCACCTTCACTTTTATTGCACTGAGCACTTCTCAAAATTTCTAAGCACTTAAGATTTCTCCCAAACTTCTGCGAATCTCTTCTCAAACATCTTTGCGTTTTGACTATGGCACCCCAAACTTCACTTTTTCTTCAACACGTTGCTGAGGTTCAGCGATTTCTTTCACCTGAACCGTATGCAGTTCTTGACACTCACGGATTTCAAAAACTCGAAGAAATTTTTGCAATGGTCAAACGCTGCAAAGGTTTTTAATTTATTCAGTTTTACCATATCTGCAGTATGCTTGAAATATTACTTGCTTATGAACTGTTCTGAATTTGTTCCACATAACTGTTCATACGACTCTGTTTATGCTAGATGCTCATATTGTTCATTTAAACTGATGTATATATACATATGCATTTGTTTTATTCTTGTGAGAATAGGCTTCTGCAATATTGTAACTTCACATCCAAATATGTTCCTGGCAAAGCAAGTGGCTACCTTCTATCTGACATGGCAGAATGACAAGCATGGCTTTGAAGCCAATGTACTGATGCCAATTGGTGACAGAACAAGCAAGACACCGTATAATGTGATTGAAATGATCAATCAAACTTACAGGCTGAAAGATGAAGGTCTAGCTTTGGAAGATATCACAATGAAGCAATTACAAGAAGCTGTTGAGATCATGATGGTGATACCCATCTCTTATACTGGACGGATGTTCCAAAGATCCCTACTCCAACCAGGGTTCAAGCTACTCTTAGAAGTGGTTCAGAGGATCTTTCTCAACCACAGTGGCACTTATGATCAAGTCACACCTGAGAAATTCAGAATTCTCACAGCGGTTGTTCTCAACCTTCGAGTCAACTGGAGCAGAATCCTCTTTGAGCTGATGGCTAAAGAAGCAAAACTGGTGACTTACTCAAAGGATAGCAAGGGCAGAGGAACTTCAGTGGAAGTTCTAAGAAACCTTCGCCATTCCACCAAGATAAGTCTGATGATTGAGCGATTCTTCACCCAGAAAGTCTGGGAAGATGCAGTAGAATTCAACACTGGTCTTTCTATTCCCAAGGACCAGCACCAGCTGGAGATGTCTTTGGGACTCGCACCTCAATTTTTCAACAAGATCCCTGATGAAGTGCACCGTGTTGCTGCACTGGAAATGGGTAGTTCCAACCCTTCTTGGATGCCACCTACTAAGGGTGTGGAAAAGCAGAAGGGTAAGACCACCAAGGAGAAAGTGGTCAAAGAAAGAACAGCTCGAAAGCGAGGTAGTTCTGTTGAGACAGAAACATCTGCATCCCAACCCAAGCAGAAGAAACGCAGATTACATAAGGTTCAAGAATCATCACCACCACCAGCAGCAACAGAAGAACAAACATCACAGGGAGCAGCAGAACCAACAGAGACTCCAGCAACTGAGGTAGAACCTGAAACAAGTCACATTCCACATCAGGAGAAAGACTTTTCTCCCGCCAGAACAGCTACTCCTTCTCCAAGCAGAATGGAAAGGATCAGTGAAGAAGAAGAGGACGGAGAGTCAACTGACGAGGAGGATGTCAGGAGACAACAAGCTGAGAGTGTTATCAGCCTGCTGGAAAATGAAGCAGAACACTCTGTTCTGCAAGAGTTCCCTGGAATTACTCAGCTACCAGAGAGTTTGGGAGCAGCAAGGCGCGTCAAATTCTACTTGCTGGTCAAGGACAGCGAGTATTATGTATTTGATGCTCTGCTCCAACTCAAAACAATTGAGGAACTGAAGAAAGAAGAAGCCACACTGCTCAGTCTACTTCAGGTCACCACCGTCCAGGAAGTGAGGGCAGAATTCCACCAACTTATTTTTGGCCTCATGAAACAGGAGGCAGCAGCACTGAAGATTGACCTGTCTACACCACACTTTGAACAACCCCAACAACATCAACAACCTGAACAGGGAGAACCTTCAACAAGACAGTCTCCCAAGAAAACACCTATCATTGACCTGGATTCTGGTGATGACGAACCAGTAGGTCAACACATTGGCGGAGAACCCAGCGATGAAATCTACACACATGGTGCTGCACAGAAGCTGAAGAAACATGTTAACTTCTACACCATGGAAGAACTTTTGGAACGAGAGCCCAACACATTCAACAATTATCAACTCGACAATCTCATTACTCTTAGAGTTGAAGACCACATGACTGATGTCTGCAACTCCATACAAGAGAAGGCCACTCAGATCCTCTCTGACTTTAATCAGCATCAGAAGGATTATGTAAATGACATGGACAAGGACCTCAGAGGCAAACTCAGAAAAATTAGGGATGAACTGAATAAAAAGATGGATGATGATAGAGCAGCAACTGAAGCTAACCAGAACAAGATCAATCTCCGTCTAACTGGAATAGACGAAAAAGCAGAAAAGGCCACTGCCTTGCTTGCTGATTTGCTTGCCAAACAAGAAGACATAATTCACGCTGCCGTTGACAAGAAAGGAATTGCACTCGCTACTCAACTGAAGGAAGATACAAACCTCACCATCCATTCTCAATTTGCCACGTTTGAGAATGAGAAGTTTGTGGAGCTGATGCAGAAACATCAACTGGATGTGTTAAATCATCTTCTTTACCCAAACCCCGAAGAGTTTGAGCAACAGAACAATCGTCTTACTGCTGTTGAGGAGCTTCAAGAGACGTACGACAGGACCTTGTCTACTATGAACAGCAGGTTAGAGCAAAAACTTGATGCCTCCAACCAGACCATCAATTTCCTGCTTGGATTCAAAGCAGAGGCTGAGGACAAGATGAAGCACTTGAATGAAGAAATTGCTTCTATGCGCACACTCCTGGCTACCCTCTTTGATGATGTCAAAAAGGGGGAAATATCAGCCAGCAAGGGAGGCAAAGAAGGCATACGCAGCAAGGAAGTAACAGAAGCAACTGATACTGGACCAGAAGCAACAGAAACTGGAACAGAAACACCAGCATCAGCAGCCCAACCCAGACCAACCACACCTCCCAGACCTGATCCTACCCTTCTGGGATCTGAACCTGCTCAACCAGCATCTCAGCTTCCCAGCGACAAAGGAAAGAAACCAATTGACGAGGGAGATCAAGCATGTGATCCAGTGTTCAGAGCACAATTCTACAAAGACCAGGCTGAGAGAGAGAGAAAGATTGCTGCACAGGAAGCCAAAGAAAAATTCTTTCAAACTCCTTTCTCCTCGCCTTCGTCTACAGATAGATCACAGCCACAGTCTTCCCAGTCAACCACTCAATCGAAGAAGAAAAAGAAGAAACCCTTCTCCTGGAACCTAGCTTTGAAGACACAGACACCCAGAGATACATGGGTTCCAGAGGGAGATCAGAGTGATTGGGAAAAAGTGAAGCAAGGGTTTATCTTAAACAGATACTTTTTGAAGGAGCCTACATACTCTGAGTCTACACCAGATGAAGATTTCATTCGCTATCTGGAGAATTTCAGTGATCAAGACCTTATACAAAGAATCAAAACTGCAGCAACAGATGCCAAGGTCCAGATCAAGGCACCAGAGAAAGAATACATGATCTGCCCAACGATACCAGGCAGCAATCTTCCAGACAAGACCTACATATTAAACTACATCAATCAACTGGCAAAGATTAAAGGCTACAAAATCGACAACCATGATCCAAACTATGCCAGGGTGAGAGATGGTATCTATGAGAGCATCCAGCTGGTATCCGATGCACAGAAAGAAAAGATGAAGAAAGGCGGAGCAGCTAGATGGTTCTCTTAGATAGTTAATTCTTATCTTTTGCTTTTGCTCTGTCATATCTGCTAACTCCTGTACTCATCAATTCATATATCAATGAATATGGAGTTTTATTATCTTATGTTGCTTACTGTTATTTAACTTAAATAACAAATAACCTATCTGTCCAGAACATGATACAAGTTACATTGTGTTCACTGACTAAGTGTGGTTTTGACATCATCAAAAAGGGAGAAATTGTTGGGAACCCCATAAAATATTCTGAGTTTTGATGATGCTCTTACAAAACACACTTGGTATTATACATGTTCTGTACCTTTTTCTTTTTGGTTTCAGCAAACCAGATAGTCGAAGCTCGTTCAACCAGAAAGATAGAAGTTGTCTCGGTCAGAAATCAAAACCAGCCAGTCTCAAACAGAAGGCTGGAGCAAGACAACTTCAACAGAAAATGTTAAACCAGAAAGACTCAAAACTAGCAAGTCTCAAGACAGAAAATGCTAAACCAGAAAGACTCAAAATCAGCAAGTCCCAAGACAGAATGCTAAATCAGAGAGTCTCAAACAGAAAATGAAGCTAGTCAACTTTAACAGAAAGTTGAACCAGAGAAGCTTCAGCCAGAAAGATGGAAGATGCCTCGAACAGAAAGTGGTTAACGAATGCTCTACCAGAAAGTACCTCAACCAGAAAGTGTCTAAGTCAATATTCAACCAGAAAGACACTAGACCAGAGAGGACACAACCAGAAGGTTAGAAGCAAACCAGAAAGAGCAGAACCAAACCTGTCAATGAAGCATTAAAGACTTTCCATTTAAGATTTGGAAATTGAATCACTGATTGACATAGAGAAGGAAAGCAATCACAGATGATCTGCTTACCAATCATAGAAGATTCAATTAACAACTCTACAAGGAAAGAAGAGATATAATTGATTGACAATCCACAAATCAAATCACGTCAATCAACAAACGGCTAGAATTTCAAATTCAGAGCCTATATATGTTTGAAGTTTCAAAGTCTGAAATACACGCATGCGCTATACTGCAGAAATATTCTCAAGTAATTCTATCTCCAAATCAGACAAAAGCTTCAAACCGTTCGTGATCGCAATCACACCTCGATTCAAGTCTGTCTTATCGAGAGAAGAAGGAGATCTTTACTAGCTAGTAGTTTTCTAGTGGATTAACGTGAAGATAACCTGTTTACAGTAGTTTTCTGTAAGTTGTAAAGGGACACGACCCTTATTCGTGCATAAGTTTCAATAAGGTTTGTAATTGGAACTTGTGGCTCGTTCTCAGCGAGGTTAAATAAGAAGAGTATCCTAGTAGTGGATATCTAATCCAGTTTGGATTAGACCTTGGACGTAGGGGGTTTCCCGAACCACGTAAAAATAACTGTGCCATTTAAATTCTGCATTTTATATTCAGTTGTTTTTATTCTGCATCTATCATACTCATTCAAATCTGCATTCTTAATCTATCTCCTAAAAACTCGATTAAGTTTTCTAAAAGATTTTCTGAACAAGAGCACCGACTAAGTCCACCATTATTCCGCACACAATACATTGCTGGAAATTAAGTTCACACTTACTTTCTGCCTTGTATATCTCACGTGAGAGATCTTACTTGGATAGAACTTAATTGATTAGAAAATCATATTGTTCTATCATCTAGAGCAATCTGTAATTCAGAAAGCTCACATCTCTCTAATTGAAATAGTCAAGTAAACTGAAAAGTTTGCATTTGGTGTATTCCCCCCCCATACACCAAACCTTGCTCTTTCGGGACCAACATGAGGGAAGAAGGTTTCCAGCATAAAGCTGATTTTTGTTGAGTTTCTCAAGTTGCTTCTCTTAACTTCTATGCCAGGGGAGCCTCCCTTCACGAATAGAATCATCTTGGCCTCCTTTGCCAAGAGATCGAATAAAATCCTGCTCCAGTTAACTGGTAAGTTGAGCACCACGGCCGCTAAGATCCTGAATTTCTCAGGGGTGACCTGGTCGTAAGATCCGTTATGGTTGAGGAAGATTCGCTGTACGAATTCGAATAGAATTTTGAATTCTGGAGCGAGAAGAGCTCGAGTGAACATCTTGTTCATGTACCGGATGGGTACTATCATCACCATTTCAACAGCCTCTTGAAGCTGTTCTTCGGTTATATCGCCGAGGCTATCACCTTCATCCTTCAACTTATAAACGTCGTTGATGATGTTTATGACGTTATAAGAGGTGTTACTAATAGTGTTCCCTTTGCTAACCCTGATGGTTGTCCGTGTCCACCCCTCTCTCCCTGCCATGAGAGATAGAAGGCGGCAACATCCTTAGGTAGGAAGTGAACTGGGTGTGAGGTGATGATGTTGTAAAAACCTACAAGAAAAAGTATATGTGAGCACTGTCCTTCCATCAGTGAAGTATAAGTGCTCAAAACAGTTTATACAATCTAGCAATCTATATCACAGTAACCATAAGTATATATATATGCAGATGAGTAAAAGTAGTTTATCAAAAGCATGTTTGAGAGGTAACATAAAACAAATCGAAACAAAATTCACAAAACAATGAACCTTTGCACTGGCGAACAAGATCAAATGCCTTTTCCAGTTTGTGAAACCCGAAGGTATCAAGAACTGCGAAAAGGTCTTGGTGCAGATATGGTTTCAGATAGTTCGCTTGATCAAGAAACTGAGATGATTTGGGTGCCATTTTTGCTAAAAACAGAGTGATTTTCGAAGGTAGAGAGAATTTTGGAAGGGGGAAATTTTGCTAAGTGTTTCGAGAAATATAAGTGTAAGTGATAGATGAAACGCCTTATCAAGATATATACACGAAGGGGAAGATAAGTAAAGTAATAAAATATTCAGAAATCCTTCCCTTTTTTAGCTTTTCCTGCCTTTCCATGTTCTATGTGTACAGTCTGTCACCGCCTTTATTGATCGTATGATGTACGCGCTTTTGATCGTGGGGTCAAGAGATGGCACGTGGTTGTTTTGCACAGTTGAAGAGCTTCCCTTTTCTTGGTTTGGTAAATATCATCTTAATCACAGTTCCCTAACATAGTATCAATCATCACGAAAATAAAAGATTTGATATCTGATGTCAGGAATTAGATATACGATATAATTAGTCGCCGAATATAGTTGACTTTTCCCCCTTAACCAAGTAATGGGATAATTAATAAGAAATATTAATTTTCATATCCACGTGGCATCAAGTAATCTGTTTAGGATCAATCTCCTTCATAGTGAGAACTATCAATCTGGTTGAGCCACTTTCCAATCTGGTGTATTGACCTCTTGTTAGTTCCAGTTGGAATTAGACTTATTTTTATTTGACATGTACTTAGTGATCTGGTGTCAATTCCCTGTTGGAATTTCACGTGATCTTGATTTTATCGATCTGGACCAAGTCAATCTGGTTTTGATTCCCTGTTGGAATATTTAACTTGATCTGGTTTAGATCAATCTGGTTCTTTCTTCAAGATTTAAGAGTCCTAGTTTACCACAAAGCATCTTAAATCTTTCTTCTGGTAATGCTTTGGTAAGAATATCAGCTCTCTGTATTTCAGTGTGTATCTTCTCGATCTGTACATGTTTTCTTTCAACATGATCTCTTATAAAATGATGTCTCATATCTACATGTTTGCATCTGGTGTGCAGCACTGGATTCTGTGTGATTGCTATAGCACTTGAGCTGTCACAAAAGATGGGTATGTCCTTGACATCAATTTCATAGTCTTTAAGCTGTTGTCTTAATCATAGTATTTGTGCACAACAACTTCCAGCTGCCATATATTCTGCCTCTGTGGTTGAGGTGACAACAGATGTCTGTTTCTTTGAGAACCAAGAAATCAGTTTATTTCCTAGAAACTGACATGTACTAGATGTTGATTTTCTGTCCAGTTTACATCCAGCATAATCTGAATCTGTGCATCCAGTTACCTCAAAGTTGTCTTCACATGGATACCATAATCTGTGAATCTTTTTAGCTGCTTCCATGTGAGACTCTTTGGGATTTGCTTGATATCTTGCACATACACCTACTGCAAATGTAATGTCAGGTCGACTGGCAGTTAGATATAATAGTGAGTCTATGATCCCTCTGTATTGAGTGGTATTAGCTGGTTTTCCTTCTGGATCTGGATCAATTTTCCCATTGGTCTGCATTGGGATTTTCACTGGGTTACTGTCTTTTAACCCAAATTTGGTCAGCAGATCATTGATGTATTTTGTCTGATTAATGAAGATACCATCTGGTAGCTGTTTGACTTGCAAACCTAAAAAGAAGCTCATTTCTCCCATCATGGACATTTGGTACTTATTTTTCATAAGTTCAACAAATTTGTCACACAGATAGGTAGATTGAGATCCAGAAAAGATATCATCTACATAGATCTGGACCAAGAGAATGTTTTCTTTGACTTTGATGATAAACAAAGTCTTGTCAACAGATCCTCTTCTGAATCCAGATTCTAGTAGGAATGTTGATAATGTCTCATACCAAGCTCTAGGGGCTTGTTTGAGACCATAGACTGCTTTTGCTAGTCTGTATACTTTCTGGTTTGGATCTGCTTCTTCAAATCCAGGTGATTGTTCCACATATACTTCTTCTTCAAGGATACCTGTAAGGAATGCACTTTTGACATCCATCTGGTATACCTTGAATCTTTTGTATGCAGCATATGCTAAAAACACTAAACCCTAAACACACTTCATCAATTATCAAATTTAGATAGAGAATGAAGTACAGTAGGATGATATCTCTCAATTTCATCATTCTTCAATTCCTTCTTTGTAGATACTGTTCTGTTGGCATTCTTATTGGGTAGTGTTCTTAGGGTTGATTTTGATTATTGGGTAGTGTTCATTCCATCATTATCAACTTTAGATAGAGAATGAAGTGTGTTTCGAAAGACCATCATCAAAACTAAATATCTTAGGGTTCCCAACACATTAAGTAATCTGGTTAAGATCGATCTCCTTCACAGTGAGTTTTATCGATCTGGTTGTGCCACTTTCTAATCTGGTGGATTGACCTCTTTGCTAGTTCCCAGTTGGAATTAGATTGATCTTCATTGACATGTACTTAGTGATTTGGTGTCAATTCCCGGTTGGAATTTCACATGATCTGGATTTTATCAATCTGGACCATGTCAATCTGGTTTTGATTCCCTGTTGGAATATTTAACTTGATCTGATCTAGATCAATCTGGTTC
Source organism: Leonotis leonurus (assembly GCA_026898415.1). NCBI lineage: Eukaryota > Viridiplantae > Streptophyta > Magnoliopsida > Lamiales > Lamiaceae > Leonotis > Leonotis leonurus. The sequence continues at coordinate 22,303 of JAPKLX010000793.1, read as the reverse complement.
TTTCTTCAAGATTTAAAAGTCCTAGTTTACCACAGAGCATCTTAAATCTTTCTTCTGGTAATGCTTTGGTAAGAATATCACCTTTCTGTACTTCAGTGTGTATCTTCTCGATCTGTACATATTTTCTTTCAACATGATCTCTTATAAAATGATGTCTCACATCTACATGTTTACATCTGGTGTGCAGCACAAGATTCTTTGTGATAGCTATAGCACTTGAGCTGTCACAGAAGATGGGTATGTCCTTGACATCAATTTCATAGTCTTTAAGCTGTTGTCTTAACCATAGTATTTGTGCACAACAACTTCCAGCTGCCATATATTCTGCCTCTGTGGTTGATGTGGCAACGCATGTTTGTTTCTTTGAAAACCAAGAGACCAATTTATTTCCTAAAAATTGACATGTACCAGATGTTGACTTTCTGTCTAGCTTACATCCAGCGTAGTCTGAATCTGTGTATCCAGTTAGCTCAAAATTGTCTTCACATGGGTACCATAATCCTATATGGGTTGTTCCCTTATGATATCTTAATATCTTCTTAGCTGCTTCCATGTGAGACTCTTTGGGATTTGCTTGATATCTTGCACATACACCTACTGCAAATGTGATGTCAAGTCGACAAGCAGTTAGGTATAGTAATGATCCTATGATCCCTCTGTATTGAGTAATGTTAGCTGGTTTTCCCTCTGGATCTGGATCAATTTTCCCATTGGTCTGCATTGGAATTTTTACTGGATTACTGTCTTTGAGTTCAAAATTAGTCAGCAGATCGTTGATGTACTTCGTCTGATTAATGAAGATACCATCTGGTAGTTGCTTGACCTGCAAACCTAAAAAGAAGCTCATTTCTCCCATCATGGACATTTGGTTATTTTTTATAAGTTCAGCAAATTTGTCACACAGATAGGTAGATTGAGATCCAAAAATAATATCATCTACATAGATCTGGACTAAGAGAATGTTTTCTTTGACTTTGATGATAAACAAAGTCTTGTCAATAGATCCTCTTCTGAATCCAGAATCTAGTATGAATGTTGATAATGTCTCATACCAAGCTCTAGGGGCTTGTTTTAGACCATAGACTGCTTTAGCCAGTATGTATACTTTCTGATTTGGATCTGCTTCTTCAAATCCAGGTGGTTGTTCCACATATACTTCCTCTTCAAGGATACCATTTAGGAATGCACTTTTGACATCCATCTGGTATACCTTGAATCTTTTGAATGCAGCATATGCTAAAAACAGCCTTATAGCAACTAATTTGGCCTTGTTTCTGACTACTTCACCATTCTCATCTCGTTAATTTTTGAATACCCATTTTACACCAATCACACCTTGATGTTTGGTTCTGTCCACGAGATACCAGACTTCATTCCTTTTGAACTGATTGAGCTCTTCTTGCATTGCTGTTATCCAATTTGCATCTTGTAGTGCTTCATAAGCATCAGATGGTTCTATGCGGGAGAGATAACAACTTAATAATGCACTTTCTCCATGCAATCTTCTAGTTTTCACACGATCTGATGGGTTCCCAACAATCTGTTCTGGTGGATGATCTTGTATCCATCTCCTTCTCCTGGTCATCTCTTCATCAGATATCTTAGAATCAGGTTGATCTGTTGGTTCCTCAAATTCAGGATGTTTTGTTGATGTAGCTTGAAATGGATTCTCATCTGGACTTTCTTCTGAATTTGGATTTTCATGTTGATCATCATTTGCAATGATTGTTTCATTGCTTTCTATTGGTGATCTGTTTTCTTCCAGATCATGTTGTGATGTTCCCCCTTGCTGTATGACTTCTTCAGCAATAGGTAAAGTGTTTATCTCTTCATCATCACATTTTGAATTCCAGATAAGGATATCTTCAAGAAGTAGTTCATTCATCCTTCTGGTAGTCACTTGTTTTTCTGTCTGTTTTTCATCTAGTGACCTGTACTCAACAATAGACTCGTCAAAAACTACATGAGGTGTTACCTCCATAATATGAGAGTTCTTATTGTAGACTCGATATGCTTTACTAACATCAGAATATCCTAAGAATATTCCTGGATCAATTTTGCTATCAAAAGTTTCAATTGAGATTTTCCATTATAGTGTATATAACACAAACAGCCAAAAGTGTGAAGATAAGATATCTTAGGCTTTTTGTTGTTCCATATCTCATATGGTGTCTTTCCATGTCTGAGTGTGATGGATGATCTGTTTTGAGTGTAGCAGGCTGTGTAGATTGCTTCTGCCCAAAATTTCTTTGGTAGATTAGTTGCATTAAGCATTGTGCGAGCTGCTTCCTTCAGCGATCTGTTTCTCCTCTCAACAACTCCATTCTGTTGAGGAGTTCGAGTAGAAGATGTTTGATGAGTTATTCCCATCTTGTTGCAGTATGCTTCAATCTTTTGATTGAGAAATTATGTTCCTCTATCTGTTCTGATAGAACTAATTATACTCATCTCCTTCTGTTTGGTGATCTTGTGTAGGAAATCAGGGAGTCTGTCTAGTGTCTCTTTCTTCTTTAACAGAAAGATGACCCAAGTGAATCTTGAGTAATCATCTATGATTACCAATGTGTATTTTCTCCCATTTATACTTAGTGGTTTGACTGGTCCAAACAGATCAAGATGTAACAACTCCAGTATCCTTGATGTTGAGTGAGCTGTTTTGCTTGCAAAGGATGATCTGGTTTGCTTTCCAGGTTGACAAGTGTAATATCCCGCCATAATTTTTAGTTTCATTTATATGATTTTGGCAAGTCGTATTAATTTTTAAAATATTGTTTGAAAAATAAATTAATTTATTATATGTTTGAACTAATGGATTCGATTTCGAATGTTTACAGGTTGTCCGACTTAGAGCCGGGATGTGCCCTAGCAAAATATACATTATTTTTATAAAATATTAGGAGATATTTAAGATAAATATCTATGATTTTATTAAAAATATCTAAGATATTATTACTTTTCTTAATAGTTAAGTAATATGATATATATATATATATATATAGAAGTGTGTAGAACATCTTCAAACACTCTTTCTTTCCTCCCTCACAAACGACACACTCCCTTCTCTCTCCCTTTCAATTTTTCTTCTTCTCTTCAAGATTTAGAGGTAATCCTTCAATTATGTTCTTAATTAGTAATTAATGGTGTTTAATTATGTGTTTATGTGAGTATATATATGTATATGGTATGGAATTCATGGTTATGGTGAGTGGAGTTAGGGTTTGTGTTATGGAGGAAGGGCCGCCGGTGGAGGAGAGGCGGAGGCGGCAGCGGGGCTGCTGCCATGGTTTATCGTTAATACGTCGGCGAAATCGAAAAATTAAAATTTTCAATTTTCGGCAGAAACAGGGCAGTAGGTTACGAGTCGATTTTCGTCAGTATTATTTATCTAAAATTCATCATATTAGATACCATTTTAAAGGTCTTTTCATCTTCTTTCCAACGAGATCTTCGGATTGTAATTCCGACATAGAACGAAGGAGTTATAAGCCTCTGAAGTTAGAGTGTCGAGGTGTCATCTCTGTTTCGGCAGAAACAGGACAACAGGTTGCGGGCTCATTTTCGTCCGTTTTACTTATCCAAAACCCATCATATTAGATGTCAATTTAAAGATCTTTTCTTCTTCTTTCCAACGGTACCTTCGGATTGTAAATCGGAGTTCGGATGAGGGAGTTATGACCTGACGAAGTTAGGGTGTCAATTCTACGCGCTGCGGGAGCTGCGCGAATTGAGTATAATTTTCCGGCTTCAAATCGATGCCAAATTCCAAACATTTCTTTAGGAGTTTTAAAGTCCAATCCTTAGAATTTATACTCGAGGTTATGATTTTGGAAACCGATAAATCGAGTGTCCATAATTGATGTCGGAAACTTGTAGTTTAAATTCAGAATTTAGTAATTTGCATTCTATGTTTTACATTTTGAATGGAGAAATATTGCTTAACTTATATATGTAAAAATCAAGTTTTATATATGAGCACTAATTGTATGAGTTAAGCTAGTTTGTACTTTGAATGTGTAATAAGTTAAGTTTTAAAGTGCTAGGCGACGCAACATCCAAGGCTCGAGGACGGACAACCGACTAAAGTTGAAGATTTTCAATTGAATTGCATCTATCGAGGTGGGGTTTACTTTATCTGTAAGCGTAGTGGTTACATGGTTATAATCATTGTTGTGTTTTGTTTCATTCGTATGAGCTATAAATGGGGCCCACAAGGGGTCGAAATGAAAATGAATTACCCACAAGGGGTAGGCCCACAAGGGGTCGGGTCCACAAGGGACCGAGACTAGTCTCAATTAAACGGTAAATGGAAAAGGGGTTCATTACGTTATGTTGCATTACACAATTGGTTATAACTGCTTGCAGCGTATTCCCCACTGAGTGTGCTCGCATACTCACACCTTATTAAATGTTGTATTTGCAGGTTAAGAGTCGATGATGGAGTCAGACGGGGATGTGCTCCATACTCTCCCAGTTCCAATATGTTAGATTACATAAAACTTATGTTATTATGTTATATGCGTATGATAATATGACATAACCTGGTTTTGTTCAAATATTTTAGATTGATATTGTCCTTGTGATAATTATGTTTGGTTGAAACATACTTAAGCGAAATTTTAAACTGATGTGGATATTTTGATTAGCTTGTATATATATATTTGTGTGATGAGGGTTGTGTCCCAATTTTGGTATCGTTGTTATTGCTATTGGTTGATATTTCAGGTTGGCATATACGTATTTATAGGGGATATGCCGTCTGTTTGAAAAAAAAATGTTATCTTACACTCCGCTGCTTACATTAAAACACGATTCATAATATGATTTATAATATTAAATGATTAAAGAAAAGTATAGTTTTCGTAATGTCCTTGTTTAAAGAATGGGGGCGTTACAACAAGCATCACATATATGATCTTTATCATATACTTGATCTGGTAGTCCTTCCACTAACCTTTCCTTGGCAATCCTGTTGATTGACTTAAAGTTTAGGTGGCTTAATCTCTTATGCCATAACCAGCTGGTTTCTGATACTGTCTTAGTGATTAAGAAGTTCTCGATCTGGTTTGTCCACTGGAAAATGTATAGTCTATCCTGCAACCTTCCGGAAAGGAGTATCTCATCTCATTCCTTGTTCTTCACAAAACAGTTATTAGTATCGAAAACAATCTGGTTACCGTTAGCACAGAATTGACTTACAGAGAACAAATTGTGACTAAGACCCTCAACATATGATACGTTTGTGATGGTGGTCTTGCCAACTTTTATGTTTTCATATCCTCTGGTATATCCTTTTGAATTGCATCCAAAGGTAACCCGAGGTCCTGGTTTCTCTATATAATCTGATAGTAGATTCTTGTCACAGGTCATGTGCTTTGAACAACCATTATCTATTATCCAGATTGCTCCTTTGGCTATCTTGTTCCTTCTTGCAGTCTTCTGATCCCGCATTTAATAAAACTTAGCTACCCTTCATCGTTTGGGTGCTTGGTTATTAGCAAATGTTCCCTTTCGAATCCAGAACATTTTAGGGTTAGGAACAGACATATAACAGGTAATTATGTTCGCATCATTATCAACTTTAGACAAAGAATGAAGTACAGATGGATGATATCTCTCTATTCCATCATTCTTCAATCCCTTCTTAGTAGGTACTGTTCTGTTGGCATTCTTATTGGGTAGTGTCCTGTTGACATTCTTTTTATGTTCTGTTTCTGTTGGTCCCGAAAGAGCAAGGTTTGGTGTATGGGGGGGGAATACACCAAATACTAACTTTTCAGTTTTACTTGACAATTTATAAGAGAGCTCAAGCTATTCTACACAAGAATTTGCTCGGTGGTGACTAACCAGATCGATATACAGATCGATAGCAGATTCAGTCCAAACAGATTACTCTCTTTGTGTAAACACTTAATAGATAATAAGAGTGATCTTTTTACCTCCTGAGTGTAGAGTGAGTGCGGAATAATGGTGGATTAATGATTGCTCTTGTTTAGAAAACCTTTAATTATTAATCAGATTGTTTAGGAGGTTGATTGAGATGCAGATGGATGAGAGTGCAGAGAGTTAGAATAATAAACAACAGAAAATATAAAGAATGCAGAAATGTAAAGCACACTGTTGTTTAACGTGGTTCGGGAAATCCCTACGTCCACGATCTGGTCAAAACTAGACCAGATTATCCACTACTAGGATACTCTGCTTCTTTATACTCGTGGAGAACGAGTCACAAGTATCAATCACACCTAGAATGATACTTATGCACGAATGAAGGGTCATGTCCCTTTACAACAGATTACCTCTACGTTACCACTAGAAAACTACTAGCTAGCAGGGTGATCTCCTTTCTCTCGACAAGACAGACTTGAATCGAGGTGGTTGGTGTGATGTAGAATCACAGAGTGTTGAAGCTCTAAGTCTGGATAGCAGATTGATTGCTTGAAAGTATGACAATAGTGTATCTCGCGTGCGTTCTCTCTTTCTTCTCCAGATCTCTAACTTCGACTATATAGGCATTTGAATTTTGAAATTCTAGCCGTTTGTTGATTGGCGTGAGATAGATGGTATATTGCCAATCAATGATTTCCATCATATCTGTTCTTGCCATATAGGAAAGGTTCACTCAATCATTGAGTTATGGAAAGCAGATTGCTAACGGTCTCTTTCCTTCTATGTGTTAGCCGAAGATCTTCTTTCCAATCCCAGTTGGATGGACTTTTAATCTTGACGTGGCAAGAGCATATGATGTGTAGGATGATGTCAGCTGGAGGATTGGTGACTCAATCGTTCTAGTTCCTCACTGTAGGTATCGATCTGATCATCAATCTGGTCGCTGTCTGTTACAGCAGATCGATTCTTCTTTGGCATAAAAACTTGACTTCATCCTATTCTAAGTTGAGATTGACTTCTATAGGAGTTTTTCCTTTACACTTTAAGTCATCTCCTAATCTGTTCCTAAACAGAAGTCGCCTTCTTTCTAGTGATCTGTTTTTAGATGAAGAACAGATTAAACATATAAACAAACTAAGTGTGTTTCGAGAGACCATCATCAACACTAATCTTAGGGTTCCCAACAATTTCCCCTTTGTTGATGATGTCGAAACCACACTTTACAACAAGATCCTATCAGCGCATAAAGAACGATCTAGTCTGGTATCCAGATTGTTGTGAGTACGTTATTAAGTTTGTAATGTTTTAGGATAATTTATATGTGTTCTGGACAATGAATTGTTGTCGTCAGAAACTCAAAATGGATTTCATATATTGATGAGAAGACAAGTGAGGTTATAGATAGACAGAACAGAACATAAGAAAAGGCAGATCATAAAGATATAAGAAGTAAGACTACTATCTGCTTTTTCTTCTCTCCTCTTGTTGCTTCTTCATCTTTGCTCTGGTCTCATCAGAGATAAGCTGCACGCTTTCGTACACCCCTTCTCTTACCCTTATGTAGTCAGGGTCTTCAGCATCTACCTTATACCCTCTGTTTTCTGCCAGCTGATTTATGAAGTTTAGCAGAAAAGTCTTGTCTGGAAGGTCTGTCCCAGGGATGGTAGGACAGGTTCTGAATTCCTTCTCAGGAGCAGTTATAGTGATCTGGGCTTTGGCAGCTGCTGCTCTGATCTCCTCTACCAGATCCCTTGCATAATTTCGATCCATATACAGGTCGAAGGCTTCATTAGGTGTCCCCTCACAGTAGAGTGGTTCCTTGAGGAAATAGCGACACATAATGAACCCGTATTTCAAGCCTTCATATCCTTCCTTCAAGTGATCTGGGACCCAGTTGGTCTCTCCCTGTTTGGTCAATGATTTTCGAATAGGGGCAGACGAGAACCAGCTGGATCCTGCTCTTTTCTTTTTCTTGGGTGGTTGGGACTGGCTTGATCTGCTTGGAGTAAATGTCTTATGTGCTTGGAATGAAGGAGAGCTGGCTGGGCTGGGTCGATCTGGTATAAGAGCAGGTTTCTTTGCAGTTGATCCAGATCCTGACAAGCTCTTCTTTTTCTCTTCTGCTGCTTTTTCTTTCTTCTTCTCTTGCGCATCAGATGGCTTTTGCTTCCCACTCCCTTCCCCCTTTTCGACATCATCAATGAATGATTGAATGAATGTCTTGAGGGAGGTGACCTCTGCCTTCAACTCTGTGACCTCTTTGGCAGATTCAAATCTTTCTGACAACAGAGAGGTGATGTTGAGGTTGGAGTCATTGATCTGTTTCTGAAGAAAAGCCTGTGTGTTGGCCAGATCAGATTTGATTTCTTCTTAAGCTGCCTTGATGTCCGCAGTTTCATCAAAGTAGGATTTGATTAGAGTGGATGTTGGGTAGTGCAGATCGTGTAACTTCCTTTCCACAAAGGATTTGCCCTCAGTTTCGAACTGTCTGATCAGCGACCTGGTGTAAGAGTTGGCTTCTTTGACTATGTCTGCTGTGAGACCATCAGTCTGCTCCTTGACTATGGCGTGTACCATGTCCTTTTCTTTTTCTGCAAAGGCACTGATGATCTTGTACACTCCTTCACTTTGAATTCAGTTGAAAACAGATTTTGATCTATCTGAGCTTTCCTCTCATCAGCAGCAGCCCGATCATCATCTAGTTTCTTGTTGATCTCTTCAATCTTCAGTCTACAGGTTCGCCTCAGATCAGAGTCGACCTGATTGACATGAGTTTGCAGGTGGTCGTTGAACTCCGTGAGTATGCGTGTGGCTTCATCTTGGACTGTGGTCAGTGTGCCATACATGTACTGATCCACCTTTTTGGAGATGAGATCTCTGATTTGTGAATGAGACAGTGATTGATGTTGATCCATCAATATGTCCTCCAAGGTGTATGTCTGCACATGTATGTTCTGTGCAGCTGCAACAGCAGGAGTGATGATGTCATTGGTGAGCTCGCCGCCTATAGTTTGTCCAAGGAGGTCATCCTCTGCTGGTGCAGGTGGGGATGTGATCTGCACATTAGTTTCAGTCATGACCGCGTCTGGTGTAGGTGCTGCTGTTGCTGCACCCTGTTGGTGAGCAGCAGATGGAATCTCAGGTTCTGCTTTATCGACTAATCTATCATAGAAATTCAGCTTTCCTGCCTTCTCATAAATTTCTCGTAGATTGATTTGTAGCTTCTGAGCTTCTAGCTGAGCTATTGCAAGGATGGATTGTGAGTAGCTTTCTCTTAGTTCAGCAACAGATGATACTTCAAAGATATTTAGCAGTGTGGCTTCCTCTGCCTTGAGCTGGTCAATTGATCGGATTTTAAGCAGTGCATCTAAGACATAGAACTCCTTGTCTTTGATCAGCAGTAGCAGTTTGACTCTCTTAGCTGCATCGTAGCTCTCAGGCGTTAGCTGGATGCCTGGAAATGTGCTGATTACTGCTCTGTCAGCTTCTGCTTCAATCAATTTCACAACAGACTGAGCTGTTTTCTTTTCCACATCTTCATCCGAAGATTCAATTTCTTCCTCATCCTCCTCAGCGATCTGCTCTAGAGGCTCAGCAGAAGATGAGCTTATGGTATGAGCTGGGGAGAAATCCTTGGTCTGGTCTGGGTTAAGAGATGATATGGGAGCCACATCTTCTGGTTGGTCTCCTATCAAAATCTCTTCTTCCTCAACCTCCTGGTGAGGGAGTGCAGATTCTTGTGCTGGTTCTGGGCTTCGTTCTGCATCAGCCAGTTTTTGAATCTTTCGTCGTTTAGTTTTTGGTGGTTGAGCTGCTGTAGATATGTCAGTTTCAACCGAGCTGGCTCTCCTGGTCGTTCTCTTGGTAGGGGTTCTCTCTGTTTGCTTCTCCTTGGTTGCTTGAGATTTTGTGGATCGATCTGCTGGACCAGAAGGAGGAATCCAGATAGGATTTGAACTCCCCATCTCCATCAGAGCGTTGAAGACTACAGAGTCTTTAGCTCTGGCAATCAGATTTGCTGAAATGCCCATCGACATTTCTATCTGATGATGGTCCTTGGGAAAGTGTTGCCTGGTGTTGAATTCAAATGTGGTATCCCACTGATGTTGTGGAAAGAAAGATGTAAGCATAAAGCTTATTTTGGTTGAATGTCTCAGGCTGCTCCTTTTCACTTCGATGCCAGGGGAGCTGCCTTTCACAGGTAAGATCATCTTAGCATCCTTTGCTAAGAGATCGTATAAGATCCTGCTCCAGTTGACAGGCAGATTGAGAACCACTGCTGCTAATATCCTGAACTTCTCAGGAGTAACCTGGTCGTAGGACCCATTATGATTGAGGAAGATTCGCTGAACGAATTCAAATAGGATCCTGAATTCTGGTGCAAGAAGTGCTCGGACAAACATCCTGTTTGTGTAATGGATGGGGACTATCATCACCATTTCCACAGCTTCTTGTAGCTGTTCTGCAGTAATTTCTCCTAAATCAAGGCCTTCATCTTTGATGTTATAAGCAGCGTTGATGATGTTGATAACATTGTAGGAAGTATTGCTAATAGTGCTTCCTTTGCTCACCCTGATGGTGGCCTCATCTCTACCTTTCTCTCCCTGCCATGAGAGGTAGAAGGCTGCAACATCCTTAGGAAGGAAGTGCATGGGGTACGAAGTGATAATATTGTAGAAACCTACATAGAACACAATAGTATATATGTGAGCACTATTCTTCCATCAGTGAAGTATAAGTGTCACAAAGACAATTTATCCAGTTTTAACAATTAATATCACAAAATGATCACAGAGAGAAACATGTGCAAAGAAGCAGTTTGTCCAAAAGTAATTTTGAAAGATAATGAAGAACAAACAGTATCGACGACAAATAAGGATAGAAGCGAGAAACCTTTGCATTGACGAACCAGGTCAAATGCCTTATCCAGTTTATGAAACCCGAAGGTATCAAGAACCGCGAAAAGGTCTTGGTGAATATAAGGTTTCTGAAAAATTGCGTGCTCGAGGAAAATGGAAGATTTTGGTGCCATTTTTGCTAAAGAACAGAGTTTTGCGAAGGAAGAGAGAATTTTGGAAGGCAGAGAATTTTCTAAGTGTTCGAGAAAATATGTAAGTGTAAGTGATACACGAACCGCCTTATCAATCTATATACGCTAAAGAGAAGATAAGTAAAGTAATAAAATATTGAGAAATCCTTCCCTTTTTCAGCTTTCCCGCCTTTCCAAGTACTAGGTTTTCAACCCATAGCCGCCTCTCTTAGTCGTTTGAAGCACGCGCTATAATCGAACGATTGTGATATGGCGCGTTATCTTTGTTGCAGTCTTTTGTCTCCCTTTTTCTTGATTTGGTATATATATTCTCGATCACGTCTCCAAATTACATGATGATCTGGTTTTGTTTCCCTGTTGGAATATTGAATTTGATCTGGTTAGATCAATCTGGTCCTATCTTCAAGATTTAAGAGTCCTAATTTTCCACAAAGCATCTTAAATCTTTCTTCTGGTAATGCCTTAGTGAGAATGTCTGCTCTCTGAATCTCAGTGTGTATTTTCTCAATCTGTACATGTTTTCTTTCAACATGATCTCTTATAAAGTGATGTCTCACATCAACATGTTTGCATCTGGTGTGCAATACTGGGTTCTGTGTGATTGCTATAGCACTTGAGCTGTCACAGAAAATAGGAATTTCCTTGACATCAATCTCATAGTCTTTGAGCTGTTGTCTTAACCACAGTATTTGTGCACAGCAACTTCCTGCTGCCATGTATTCTGCCTCTGTAGTTGAGGTGGCAACTGATGTCTGTTTCTTAGAGAACCAAGAGATCAGTTTATTTCCTAGAAACTGACATGTACCAGATGTTGACTTTCTATCCAGTTTGCATCGAGCATAGTCTGAGTCAGTATATCCAGTTAGCTCAAAATTGTCTTCACATGGATACCATAATCCTATATGGGCTGTTCCCTTAAGATATCTTAGTATCTTCTTAGCTGCTTCCATGTGAGACTCTTTGGGATTTGCTTGATATCTTGCACATACTCCTACTGCAAAGGTAATGTCCGGTCGACTTGCAGTTAGGTAGAGTAGTGATCCTATGATCCCTCTGTATTGTGTAACATTAGCTGGTTTTCCTTCGGGATCTGGACCGATTTTCCCATTGGTCTGCATTGGGATTTTCACTGTATTACTGTCTTTTAATCCAAATTTTGTCAGCAGATCGTTGATGTATTTTGTCTGATTAATAAAGATACCATCTGGTTGCTGCTTGACCTGCAAACCTAAAAAGAAACTCATTTCTCCCATCATAGACATTTGATACTTATTTTTCATAAGTTCAGCAAATTTGTCACACAGATAGGTAGATTGAGATCCAAAGATGATATCATCTACATAGATCTGGACTAAGAGGATGTTTTCCTTGATTTTGATAATGAACAGAGTCTTATCAACGGATCCTCTTCTGAATCCAGATTCTAGTAGAAAGGTTGACAAGGTCTCATACCAAGCTCTGGGGGCTTGTTTTAGACCATAGACTGCTTTAGCCAGTCTGTATACTTTCTGATCTGGATCTGCTTCTTCAAATCCAGGTGGCTGTTCCACATATACTTCTTCTTCAAGAATACCATTGAGGAAGACACTTTTGACATCCATCTCGTATACCTTGAATCGTTTGTGAGCAGCATATGCTAGAAATAGTCATATGGCTTCTAATCTGGCTACTGGTGCGAACGTTTCATCAAAATCAATGCCTTCTTGTTGATTATAGCCTTTAGCTACTAATCTGGCTTTGTTTCTGACTACTTCACCATTCTCATCTCGTTTGTTTTTGAACACCCATTTTACACCTATTACTCCTTGGTGTTTGGGTCTGTTCACGAGATACCAGACTTCATTTCTTTTGAACTCATTGAGTTCTTCTTGCATTGCCATTATCCAATCTGCATCTTGAAGTGCTTCATAAGCATCAGATGTCTCCATGCGAGAGAGGTAACAGCTCAACAATGCACTTTCTCCATGCATTCTTCTGGTCTTCACACGATCTGATGGGTTTCCAACGATCTGTTCTGGTGGATGGTCTTGTATCCATCTTCTTCTCCTGGTCATTTCTTCATCAGATAACACAGGATCAGGTTGATCTGTTGGTTCCTCAAATTCAGGGTGTGTTGTTGATGTAGCATGAAATGGATTCTCATCTGGACTTTCTTCTGGATGTTGATCATCATTTGTAGTAATTGTATCATTGTCTTCTGTTGATGATCTGTTTTCATCCAGGTTAGGTAGTGATATTCCCCCTTGCTGTATGATCTCCTCAGCAACAGGTTGAGTGATAATTTCTTCATCCTCACTCCTTGAATTCCAGATAAGAATATCTTCCAATAGTAGATCATTTATCTTTCTGGTTGTCACCTGATTGTCTGTCTGCTTTTCATCTGGTGATCTGTACTCAACAATAGACTCATCGAAAACAACATGAGGTGTTACTTCCACAATATGAGAGTTCTTATTGTAAACTCGATAAGCTTTACTGACATCAGAATATCCTAAGAATATTCCAGGGTCAGTTTTGCTATCAAAGATTTTCAACTGAGATTTTCCATTATTGTGTATGTAACATAAACAGCCAAAGGTACGAAAGTAAGAAATCTTAGGCTTTCTGTTGTTCCAAATCTCATATGGAGTTTTTCCATGTCTGATTGTGATGGATGATCTGTTTTGAGTATAGCAGGCTGTGTATATGGCTTCTACCCAGAATTTCTTCGGTAGATTTGTTGCATTAAGCATTGTGCGAGCTGCTTCTTTGAGTGATCTGTTTCTTCTCTCAACAACTCCATTCTGTTGAGGAGTTCGAGCAGCAGATGTTTGATGAGTGATTCCCATCTTGTTGCAGTATGCTTCAATCTTCTGGTTGAGAAATTCTGTTCCTCGATCAGTTCTGATTGAGGTTATACTCGTCTCTTTCTGCTTTGTGATCTTGAGTAGAAAATCAGGGAGTTTGTCAAGGGTTTCTTTCTTCTTTAGCAGAAAGATGACCCAAGTGAATCTTGAGTAATCATCTATGATTACTAATGTGTACTTTCTCCCATTGATACTTAGAGGTTTGACTGGTCCAAACAGATCAAGGTGTAACAGCTCTAGTATCCTTAATGTTGAGTGAGCTGCTTTGCTTGTAAAGGATGATCTGGTTTGCTTTCCAGCTTGACAAGCGTCACATATGTGATCTTTATCATACACCTGATCTGGTAGTCCTTCTACTAACCTTTCCTTGGCAATCCTGTTGATTGATTTGAAATTAAGATGACTTAATCTCTTATGCCATAACCAGCTTGTTTCTGATACAGTCTTAGTGACTAAGCAGGTCTCGATCTGGTTTGTCCACTGGACAATATATAACCTATCCTGCAGTTTACCGGTAAGGAGTATTTCATCTCCTTCCTTGTTCTTCACCAGACAGTTGTTAGTATCAAAAACAATCTGATTACCATTAGCACAAAACTGACTTACAGAAAATAGATTGTGACTAAGACCATCCACGTATGACACATTTGTGATAGTGGTCTTGCCTACTCTGATGTTTCCATACCCTCTGGTATATCCTTTTGAATTACATCCAAAAGTGACCTGTGGGCCTGGTTTCTCTATGTAATCTGACAACAGATTCTTATCACACGTCATGTGTTTTGAACAACCGCTATCTGTAATCCAGATAGTTCCTCTTGCTATCTTACTCCTTCTTGCAGTTCTTTGATCCTGCAATTAATTTAAACTTAGCTACCCTTTCAACGTTTGGGTGCTTGATTATTAGCAAATGTTCCTTTTCGAATCCAGAACATTTTGGGGTTAGGAACAGAAATATAGCAGGTAATAGTATTTCCATCATTGTCAACTTTAGATAGTGAGTGAATTTCAGATGGATGATATCTCTCTATTTCATCCTTCTTCAATCCTTTCTTGGTAGTCCTGTTGACAATTTTTATCCTGTTGACATTTTCTCTTTCTGTTTCTGTGTAGTGAGCTGGTTGTCCCTTTGTTTGATGATATTGCTTGTTCTTTGCATCTTTTATTATCATCTTTTGAGGATAACCTTTCTGGTTTTTCAAGTTCTTCACTTGATCTGGTATCTGTTTCCTTTCTGGTACAAAGTTTATAGTTCCAGAGGATTTTTCTGAGTGACCTGGATATCCTAATCCAGATGTGCCCTTTTGTTGCAGATTGATTAGCAACTTGGCACGCTCATCGCTCTTGTAGATCATTTCTCTTCCTTTCTTGATCTTTTCTTCAGCAACATTGTTTCTTGTAACCAGATCCTTAACTTTTGAGTTAAGTGTGTGGATCTCACTGTCTTTCCTCTTGATCTGTTCTTCCAGATCGTTTATTTTAGTCACAAATTGTGTATTTGCTCTGCTTAAAATTTGCTCAATTTTCTTCAATCTGTCATTCTCTTCAACAATTTCCTTAAACAGCCTCTTGATGCTTGAGTAGCTTTTGAACATCTCATCTATTTCATTCCATGAGTATTCTGCTTGATCTTCACTTTCCTGTTCAAGATTATTTTCATTATCTGAGGAATTTGAGTAGCAAGAATTTACCTCAACTTCATCTAGACCGTTGTCCAAGCCTACATAGCATTCATTCCAGCTTTCTTCGTCGTCAGCAATGAAAGCCTCATCATATTCTGATGAACTGTCTGAGAAATGACTTGAGCTGCTTGAGTTCTGTTCAGCTATCATGGCTTTGCGCTCATTTTTAAGCTTTCGATCTCTTTTAGCTCTTAGTTCTTCTCTTTGGCTTCTGGACAGATTAGGACAATCTGTTTTGAAGTGACCTGTTCTGCCACATTCAAAACAAGTGTAATCTGTAGAGCTAGAGGTCTTTGTTGTTTTAGTAGTCTGCTGTTTAGATTCATTTTTGCCATCAGATCGATCATTATCATACTTCCTGTTGAAGTTCCTTCTGTTATCCTTGTAGAAGCGTCTGTATTTCTTCGATCTGGTTTCCATCTTGTCCATCCGTTTAGCAATCATAGCAAACTCTTTTAAGAGTTTTTCATAGCCTTTCTCTTCATCTGGAGTAACAGACTCAGAAGAATCATCTGGGTTGCTCTTCGCTTTGAAGGCTACCTCTTTATCTTTCTTTGAGTTGTTCTCTTCCTTTTTGGACAGATGATCTGGTCCTCGAATTCTTTGAATGTCACACTCATGACCTTCGAGATGATCAAATAAGGCTTCAGTGGATAGATCATTGAAGTCTGCTCTTAGAGGTTGCATTGCTGCATAGATCTCCCAACTTGGTGGAAGAGCTCTAAGAACTTTCATGTTTTTCTCCCTTTGAGTATATTTGTTCTTTTTGAACGCAGATATCTCAAGGAGAATTCCAGTGAATCTCATCTTCATCTGTTCTATTGTCTCGCCAGGTTTCATTTTGAATTCATCGTACTTGTTGCAGGCTAAAGACAGCTTATTCTCGATCATAACTTCAGATCCTAGGGCTAGGTCTCTTAAGGCTTCCCACATCTCTTTGGCAGTATCCAAATCTTGGATTTTGGGCAGATGTATGCCTTTGACCATGCTGGAGATGATCCCTTTGGCGAAATCATCAAGATTTGCTTCTCTTCTTTCTTCAGAGGTATATTTTCTGGGATCTTTTAGTATAGTTTCTTTAACTGCTCCAGTCTCAGTGATACGAGTGGTTTCTTCTGTAATTGCCAATGGCCCTTCTTCGATTACTTTCCACATCAAGCAGTGATGGGCTTTGAGGCACATTTTGATTCTGAAACTCCATTCTCTATATCCTTGGATAGAGAATTCTTCGCAAGCCCTGATAACAGATGACTCCATAACAGATAGTATGCACGTGAATGAAAAAGGTTTTTCTAGATCTATTCAAGTAGACCACGCAGGTATTAACCTTGTGAAACAAAACAATGGTCAGTTTGAACCACTGCTCTGATACCACTTGTTGGTCCCGAAAGAGCAAGGTTTGGTGTATGGGGGGGGGGAATACACCAAATACTAACTTTTCAGTTTTACTTGACAATTTATAAGAGAGCTCAAGCTATTGTACACAAGAATTTGCTCGGTGGTGACTAACCAGATCGATATACAGATCGATAGCAGATTCAGTCCAAACAGATTACTCTCTTTGTGTAAACACTTAACAGATAATAAGAGTGATCTTTTTACCTCCTGAGTGTAGAGTGAGTGCGGAATAATGGTGGATTAATGATTGCTCTTGTTTAGAAAACCTTTAATTATTAATCAGATTGTTTAGGAGGTTGATTGAGATGCAGATGGATGAGAGTGCAGAGAGTTAGAATAATAAACAACAGAAAATATAAAGAATGCAGAAATGTAAAGCACACTGTTGTTTAACGTGGTTCGGGAAATCCCTACGTCCACGATCTGGTCAAAACTAGACTAGATTATCCACTACTAGGATACTCTGCTTCTTTATACTCATGGAGAACGAGTCACAAGTATCAATCACACCTAGAATGATACTTATGCACGAATGAAGGGTCGTGTCCCTTTACAACAGATTACCTCTACGTTACCACTAGAAAACTACTAGCTAGCAGGGTGATCTCCTTTCTCTCGACAAGACAGACTTGAATCGAGGTGGTTGGTGTGATGTAGAATCACAGAGTGTTGAAGCTCTAAGTCTGGATAGCAGATTGATTGCTTGAAAGTATGACAATAGTGTATCTCGCGTGCGCTCTCTCTTTCTTCTCCAGATCTCTAACTTCAACTATATAGGCATTTGAATTTTGAAATTCTAGCCGTTTGTTGATTGGCGTGAGATAGATGGTATATTGCCAATCAATGATGTTGGTCCCGAAAGAGCAAGGTTTGGTGTATGGGGGGGGGGGGGGAAATACACCAAATGCAAACTTTCCAATTTACTTGACTATTTCAATCAGAGAGATGTGAGCTTTCTGTATTACAGATTGCTCTAGATGATAGAACAATATGATTTTCTAATCAGTTAAGTTCTATCCAAGTAAGATCTCTCACGTGAGATATACAAGGCAGAAAGTAAGTGTGAACTTAATTTTCAGGAATGTATCGTGTGCGAAATAATGGTGGACTTAGTCGGTGCTCTTGTTAAGAAAATCTTTTGAAAACTTAATCGAGTATTTAGGAGATAGATTAAGAATGCAGATTTGAATTAGTATGATAGATGCAGAATAAAAACAACTGAATATAAATGCAGAATTTAAATGGCACAGTTATTTTTACGTGGTTCGGGAAACCCCCTACGTCCACGGTCTAATCCAAACTGGATTAGATATCCACTACTAGGATACTCTTCTTATTTAACCTCGCTGAGAACGAGCCACAAGTTTCAATTACAAAACTTATTGAAACTTATGCACGAATAAGGGTCGTGTCCCTTTACAACTTACAGAAAACTACTGTAAACAGGTTATCTTCACGTTAATCCACTAGAAAACTACTAGCTAGTAAAGATCTCCTTCTTCTCTCGATAAGACAGACTTGAATCTAGGTGTGATTGCGATCACGAACGGTTTGAAGCTTTTGTCTGATTTTGGAGATAGAATGCTTGAGAATATTTCTGCAGTATAGCGCTTGTGTGTATCTTCAGACTTTGAAACTTCAAACATATATAGGCTCTGAATTTGAAATTCTAGCCGTTTGTTGATTGACGTGATTTGATTTGTGGATTGTCAATCAATTATATCTCTTCTTTCCTTGTAGAGTTTGTTGATTGAATCTTCTATGATTGGTAAGCGGATCATCTGTGATTGCTTTCCTTCTCCATGTCAATCAGTGATTCAATTTCCAAATCTTAAATGGAAAGTCTTTAATGCTTCATCGACAGGTTTGGTTCTGCTCTTTCTGGTTTGCTTCTAACCTTCTGGTTGTGTCCTCTCTGGTCTAGTGTCTTTCTGGTTGAATATTGACTTAGACACTTTCTGGTTGAGGTACTTTCTGGTAGAGCATTCGTTAACCACTTTCTGTTCGAGGCATCTTCCATCTTTCTGGCTGAAGCTTCTCTGGTTCAACTTTCTGTTAAAGTTGACTAGCTTCATTTTCTGTTTGAGACTCTCTGATTTAGCATTCTGTCTTGGGACTTGCTGATTTTGAGTCTTTCTGGTTTAGCATTTTCTGTCTTGAGACTTGCTAGTTTTGAGTCTTTCTGGTTTAACATTTTCTGTTGAAGTTGTCTTGCTCCAGCCTTCTGTTTGAGACTGGCTGGTTTTGATTTCTGACCGAGACAACTTCTATCTTTCTGGTTGAACGAGCTTCGACTATCTGGTTTGCTGAAACCAAAAAGAAAAAGGTACAGAACATGTATAATACCAAGTGTGTTTTGTAAGAGCATCATCAAAACTCAGAATATTTTATGGGGTTCCCAACACCTCATCACAAATGGGATACAATAACTGAGTTTAACTCCAGAATGCACTTTCCAAAAGACCAACATCAGATCGAAATGTCGATGGGTATTTCAGCCAACTTACTTGCAAGGGTGACTGACCCTGTGATTGCAAACGCACTAACTGAGATGGGTAGCTCTAACCCCGTCTGGATTCCACTTTCGGCCTCAACTGAAAAGTCCACAAAATCCAAGGTTACAAAGGAGAAACCAATTGAGAGGACCCCCACCAAAAGAGTGACTA
>JAPKLX010003302.1:0-11336 GCA_026898415.1 Leonotis leonurus | reverse complement strand
TTGCTTCCCTCCATTTGTTTTTGTTAATAGAATAGGGAATCCTATCAGATTTATCTACAGGGGAAATCTTTGTAATATTTTTTTGTATTGTAACGATGCAGTCCCTTTTGTATGCTCTTTTGGCTTTACATCAGATTCTAGATTTGTAGTTCTGTTTGAGATTAGTTCTATGAATTAACACAGTCATTTGTAACATTATACATATATATATATATATATATATATATATGTATACGTACATACGTGGGAGCAGTCAGCTCTGTTCGAAGATTACCACAACTCTCTCTTTATTATTTTTTCTCATGCTTGTAGTGCCATTTATTTATGTTTCTCTAACTTATTTTAAATCACCATTTCAATTTGTAATAATAGGACATAAATCGTTATTTTGCTATTTAATGATTCTTACCAAACCACTAATAGATCTTTAGATCCTTTATTAATGATTCTAACTAAAATCATCCCTCACTACTAATCACCTTAAGATCATTAATTATCATAAATGATTTCTTTCCACATTAATCACTATTAGTTTCTAACCAATACATAATATTTACAAATCTTAATAATTGATTTCTATATACTATGGGGTAGATTGCTAAAGATGAATTCTATCATGGTCTTATATTCACATAATGTCATTAGCTCCCATTCACAAAAGAGTCGCTAATACAATAGACTATTCTTATTAGTCATCGAATTTTTTTTCTTTTGGGTCTCGAAAATCGAATATCGGTTCGTATCATTCAAGAGATTTGCCAATTTAAATCGGGAGTGAAAAGTCGGGGCATTACATCCTACCCCTCTGACTAAAAATTTCATCCTGAAATTTTCATATTCTCGTTGAACAGTCCGGGATACTTTTCTCTCATCTGTTCCTCGAGTTCCCATGTGGCTTCTTCTTGCCCGTGGTGTCTCCATAACACCTTTACTAATTTTATCGACTTAGTTCGAAGTTGTTGAACCTTCTCGTCCAAAATAGCTTTGGGTTTTTCCTCATAACTCAAGTCGGGGTTTAAGATCATCTCTTCTTGGTGAGTAACGTGTTTTGGATCGAACACGTATTTTCTGAGCTGAGACACGTGGAAAATATTATGCATGTTTCCAAAGCTCGGCGGTAATGCCAGTCGGTATGCTACTGACCCTATCCTTTCTAGAATCTCATAGGGTCCTACAAAGCGGGGTCTCAGTTTTTCTTTAACACCGACTCTAATAATTCCTTTAGAGGGAGATACCTTCAAAAACACCTTATCTCCTATCTCTAATTGTAGTTCAGTTCTACGTGTGTCGGCGTAGGATTTATGTCTGTCTTGAGCTTCCTTGATCCTTTCTCGGATCTGACGGACAATCTCGATCATTTCGCTAACAGAATCAGGACCTATTAGTGCTCTCTCGCCAACTTCATCCCAGTAAAGCAGCGATCGGCACTTTCTCCCGTATAGAGCTTCGTACGGTGCCATTTCTATGGTTGCCTGGTAGCTATTGTTATAGGCAAACTCAATCAAGGGTAGTACTGCTTCCCAGCTCCCACCTCTATCGAGAACCACAGTCCTCAACATATCTTCTAGGGTTTGAATCATTCTTTCTGACTGTCCGTTAGTCTGTGGGTGGAAGGCAGTACTGAAATTTAGTTTCGTGCCTAGTTCTTTCTGCAGGCTCATCCAGAATCTGGATGTAAATTTTGAGTCTCGATCAGAGGTGATCGATGCTGGAACGCCGTGGAGACGTATAATCTCACGAACGTATAGTTGGACTAGCTTATCTGATCCATAGGTGATCATTATTGGTATGAAGTGAGCAAATTTCGTGAGTCTGTCCACGATTACCCAGATAGCAGTATTTCCATGCTTGGATTTGGGTAATCCGGTCACGAAATCCATAGCGATGTGCTCCCACTTCCATTCTGGGATTTCTAAGGGTTGTAGCTTCCCATAGGGTCGCTGGTGTAGTGCTTTAACTTGTTGGCAAGCTAGGCATCTTTCTACGAATGACGCTATGTCTCGTTTCATCCCGTCCCACCAGAATTTCTTCTTTAGGTCTCGGTACATCTTTGTACTTCCGGGATGAGCGGTGTAGGGAGTGTCATGGGCTTCACTCATGATTATCTCCCTAATTTCTGGGTCTTTCGGAATACATAGCCTTCCTTCAAAGGTGATGGCATTATCGGCTTCTTCTCGATAATTCGTGGTTTCGTTCTTCCTCGCCTTGAGTCTTATCTTTTCTAAAGCCTCGTCTGTTCTTTGTGCTTCCAGAATCTTGCTTCATAAGTCTGGCTCGACTACTAGAGCAGCAAGGATTCCTTCTATGGTCTCGGGAGGTGGTAGAACTTCTAAGTTCATTTTGCTGAACTCCTTTATGAGTTCTGCCTCTCGAGTGAGGAGATAAGCCAGTTTCGAAGATGTTTTACGACTCAAGGCGTCGGCTACTACGTTAGCCTTACCAGTATGGTAGTTTATACTGTAGTCGTAATCCTTTACTAGTTCTAGCCATCTCCTCTATCTCATGTTGAGATCCTTCTGCTCGAAGAAGTATTTGAGGCTTTTGTGATCTGTGAAAATCTCGCACCGAACTCCGTAGAGGTGGTGCCTCCAGATTTTCAAGGCGTGCACAATGGAAGCTAATTCCAGATCATGGGTAGGGTAATTGAGCTCGTGTGGTCTGAGCTGTCAGGATGCATAAGCTATCACCTTCCCGTCTTGCATCAGTACACACCCCTTAGCCCGATCTTGGACGCGTTGGTGTAGACTACGTACTCCTTGTGGGGTTTCGGGACTGCGAGCACAGGAGCATTGGTCAATTTCTTCTTTAGCAGTTGGAAGCTAGTCTCGCATTCTGGCGACCACTTGAATTTGATCCCTTTCTGGAGGAGTTGGGTCATTGGTCTAGCTATTTTGGAGAATCCTTCGATGAATCTCTGATAGTACCCTGCTAACCCTAAGAAACTTCTGATTTCATTAGGAGTTGTGGGTGCTTTCCATCCTTGTACTGCTTCCACCTTGGCGGGGTCTACTTTGATCCCTTCAGATGACACTATGTGTCCGAGAAAAGCCACTTCGTTCAGCCAAAATTCACACTTACTGAACTTGGCATAAAGTTTCTCGTTTCTAAGAGTCTCCAAGGTGATTCTTAGATGATTCTCGTGTTCCTCTCTACTTTTCGAGTAGATTAGAACATCATCTATAAATACCAAGACAAATTTGTCAAGATAAGGGTGGAAGATACGGTTCATCAGGTCCATGAACACCGCAGGTGCATTGGTGAGTCCGAACGGCATCACTAAAAATTCGTAGTGGCCGTATCGGGTTCGAAATGCTGTCTTAGGAATATCTTCGGTCCTAATCTTCAGCTAGTGATAACCCGATCTCAGATCGATCTTTGAAAAGACACTTGCTCCCTTCAACTGATCGAACAAGTCGTCTATTCGAGGTAATGGGTATCGGTTCTTCAGGGTCATCTTATTCAGGCCTCGGTAATCTATACACATCCTTAGGGTGCCGTCTTTCTTCTTTACGAAGAGTACTGGAGCTCCCCAAGGTGATACGCTGGGTCTGACAAAACCGAGGTCTAGAAGTTCTTGAAGTTGGATCTTGAGCTCCTCCAACTCCTTCGGTGCCATCCTATAAGGTGCCTTGGATATTGGGGCTGATCCGGGTTCTAGATCAATCGTGAACTCTAATTGTCGGTTTGGTGGTAGGCCTGACAACTCTTCTGGAAACACGTCTGGATATTCACGTACAATGGCTACGTCCTCGATTTTTCGCTCTTCTTTGGCTTCTCCATTCAAAGAGACTAAGTACGCTGAGCAACCCTTCTTCACTAATTTCTCGGCTTGTAAGGCTAAGATAATCGACTTCTTTCGAGTCGCGGTGATCCCATGAAAGCTCGTAGGTTCCTTTCCAGGGGGTCGGAAAGATATTTGCCTCTCATGGCAACGGATCGTAGCATAGTTTTCAGCTAGCCAATCCATTCCTAAGATTATGTCCACGTCATTCATCGGAAGGATGCTAAGATTGTTTGCTAGCACCTTAATAGATCCTAAGTTCAGACTCAGATTCGAGCAAGCATGAGTGATAGTAGTGATTCCTCCTAAGGGTGAAGAAACGTTCATAGATGTCTCTACAAGCTCTGACTTCAACTCTAAGTTCTCTACGCATGCTTTAGCAATGAAGGAATGAGAAGCTCCCGTATCGAACAAAATTATTACTGGAGTGTTTAGGAGTATCCCCATACCTGTCAGGTTTCCCTAACTCCCTTCCGGCTGCTTCTGGTTCGTCGCTTAAGCCCTAGCTCGCTGTGGCTTCTTCTGCAATGGGTACTGAGGGTACTGGGGTGGAGGTGGCGGCAGCTGGTGTTGCTGTTCTTGAGCCTGAGGCTAAGCCTGCATGGCTCGAACATATTGCCTCTGGTGTGGCTGGTTAGGTCTAGAGCCTCCTCCTTGCTGCCTTGTGGGGCAGTTCCTAGCTAGGTGTCCCTTCTGTCCACAGGTGAAGCAGCTGTCGCTACCAGCATGGCACTCCCCCAAGTGCATTTTCTTGCACTTCGAGCAAGTAGGGTACTTCTGAGGGTGAGCATGGGTCTGTGCTCCGAAGTTTGACTTCTCCGAGTGGTGGGACCGGTTTTGCCCTTCCCATGGCTTCTTCTAGGTAGCGCCGCCCCGATTGTCCTCCCATTTGCGCTTCCCTTTATGGTTCTGGGAAGGTGCTGGGGAGAACGCGGGTGGTGCCGCAGTCACTGCTCTCTCTCCCGGCATAGCCGCCTCGATATCGAGGGCACGACTAAGTGATTCTGGGTAGGATAAGCCCCCGTGACTAGCCAGTGCCATCCTAATCTCGTGCCTCAGACCGGCACAGAACTTCTCTGCCATCTTCTCATTGGTATCCACCTATTCAAGTGCATACCGAGACATGTCACAGAAGGTTCGGTCGTACTCCGTGACCGACATCCTTCCCTGTTTCAGGTTGTAAAACTCCATCTCCTTCTTTTTCCTATAGCTTTTAGGAATATACTTATCGTATATTCCCGTCTTGAATTCCTCCCAGGTCAGATTCTCCCGTTGTTCAGGGGTCATAGTCTTCCTCCTGGCCTCCCACCAGAAGTCAGCTGAACCCGTCAGTTGGAAAGAAACGCACGTCATGCGTTCCTGATCCGTGCAGCGGAGAAAGTTGAAGATGCGCTCCAAGGCGCGCACCCATACTTCTACTTCAGCTGGGTCACCTAACCCATTGAAGGTGGGTGGATTCTGTCGGAGAAAGAGTTCTTTGATTCTCCTAGCAGGCGGTGGGAGGGGTGGGGTTACCTCCCGCTCCGCAGCCGGTCCTCTTTCCTCATTTCTGGGGTTGAATCCCCTTCCTCGGCCTCTCGGGCGTCCCCTGTTAACATAAGCGTTCCTTATCTTAGTAGGGAATTTCGTGGGTTACGATACTTAGTAGTATGGTATCTCACTTAGCATCTGATACTATGAAGCAACGGAATTTACGGAACTAGAAATAAACATTGCATATAGCAAAATGGACCTCTATGGTCATCATAATTCATATCATAAATTGCCTCCCGAGGTCTAGTTTAATACAAAATTCTATCGTACTATCCAAGTACATGGTATGATGCTCATCTCTTCAGGATGGCATCACAAAAGGTACTCAGTCACGAAACACTAACAACTGTGTCGCCGTGCTGTCAAAATGTCAGGGTGTACTACACTAGTACGGAACGATCTATAATAACTATCGTTTCCGACTACAAAATCTATCATCAGTACGGTCTATACATATGATCCGTTACTGATGAGTACAAAATATCAATCTAGCTACTCCTGGGTGACGGAACTGAGGTACTCCTCGTCAGCCGGTGCCTCCTGCTCCCAGTCCGGCTCCTAGGCCTCATTCTCCTCCGAATCCTCATCTGGATCCTCATCGGAATCACCCTCGGGGTCCTCCTCCTCAGGATCCTCCTCGGGATCCCCCTCCTCAGGATCCTCCTCAGAATCCTCCTCCGGTGCCTCTGCTATCGGCTCACCGTACATCCTCAGAGGCTCGCCCGCCCTCTCCATCAGTCTCTGGATCTTGGCGTCGAGCTCGTCCCAATCGAGGGGTGCCTCCCTCTTCCTGGAGAGGCCCTCGTCAGCCGGGATGAGAGTGAGGCTCGATCTCTCAGAGCTCATAGAGTATGGAAACTGAGGGCGATCCTCCTCTGATGTCTCCAGAACTGGGGCCTTGCCCCTATCGTCGCCACCGGCCGGTCGGGTCCTGATGAGTCGAAACTGCATCGAACCCACGTCGTCGTCGCCAGCTAGGGGTCGACGGGGAGACGGTAGTCATCGTACTCCCACAGTGGGGCGTGAGGGGCCTGTCTCGTCCTCACGACGCCCCTGGTACTCCGGCACGAACATCGGAGGTGGGATGGGTGAGGGTGACTGATGCTCCTCTATCGGGCGATGGAGTCCCTTGTCGGTCCTGTCGTGCGCTGGTATTTCCGGCATCGGCTTGCCGTACAGTAAGCTATATGTGGGAGCGATGGGGATCACTCTGGCGGGGAGATAGGTCGGGACTAGGGGTGCCCACATCGGTGGTACGTCACCGGCTAGTATGAGATCCTCAGGGCGAATATAGGGGCCCTCCGGCGGGTTGCCAAACGCTGCACTGTAGTAGAGAATCGCGGCTATAAATCCTCGTGTGTCGACTCCCCTATCATAACTCCGCCCGATCAGTCGGATAAAATCTCCGGATATCATCCGTGCCCATCCATGCCATCTAGCAGGCAGTAAGGTGATCAACCTCATAACGCCGTCGATCCCTGTCGCTCCGTGAGGCCTAACAGCCTCCCACCGTCGCAGGAAGTGGCCTTAGAACTCCACTAGTGTATCCCGCGGATCAGGCACGTACGACTAATACTCATGGAGAATAACTGATCGAAACATCATCTGCTTCCTCGCCATCTGCAGGAATCTCACCACTATAAAACAAAAACATACGAAATCAGCACTCGGTGTTTCTAAATTCTAAACGCAGATAATCAGCTAGTATGGTTTGCTTAGCTAGTATGGTTTGCTTAAGTAAAACCATTCTATTGGTGTTCTTGGTTGCTAATTGAAGGAAATGCCCTTAGAGCAAAATCCCGTTTTGGAGTTAGGATTTGCTTCCTTCAAGACTTATCGTTCTTAGATACTTAGGTTCTTGTTAACCGACTTGCGGTTTGTTCTTGGGTTTTGATTTGGTGGTGGATCAATAGTTATCGAATCTCGCCGCTATTTGCTAAATTGGGGAAGATATCTTTATGATTCTTCTTTGTTCATTCTATTCGTTGAGGTGTTTGAGAGAGTTCGCTCTAGTTTGCGATCTAATCTCTCGTTTAGGGATTTGTGTTTGTCGTTAATTTCCTTAGTTATAAGGAAAGGTTCTTGAGCTCTAGAAGTTCGAACTTATAGCGAGAGATTTGGTTAAATCTCCCTTCTTGAAGCTTTTCTCGTAAGGCGTGTGCCACGTCTTGAGGGGCAGGATACGCCGGGGTGCTAGGCTTTTGTCGACTCGTTTGGTTAGTCTAGAGAAACGATACTAGACTTAAGATTTGAAGAAAGACTCTTGGGTACAGAGCACGAATGCTCTGATACCACTCTGTCACGCCCGCTTTCTACCTATTCTAGTAAAGTCGGGAACATGACCAATGAAAGGAATAAACAACGAGAGTAAGACAATGAATATTCCCTTCATACCGTAAAGTTAAGATTCACCCCGTAAATTCGGGAAGTCAGAGTCATAAGCTCGAAATATTACATAACTGAATTAGGAGTCTAATTTCGGTCTTATTACATAATAGTCTAACAGCGGAAACATATAGGATCGCGTAATGAAATCCTACGTGTATGAAGACACGTAGAACCCCCAAGAGTCAGCTACTAGGAGTTTAACTTGCACGTTTAGAAATACATGCAGGGCTGAGTACAAATTGTACTCAGTAGACACGTGCCGAAATCGCACACTTACATATATAACTGTCAAGCCATTCTAAGTGATACATAGGGATTTTTGTCTCTAAAGCACAAATGTTCACAAAAGCATTTCCTTGAGAAAGTTCTAGTTTGACTGCAGTCCTAGTTCTTTGTAATCAACCATATCTGAACGTTCTTTGTGTCGGGGAAATGGCCACTTCCCACAGACACCTGACCGGTCAACCTTTCGCTGACTCACAGTCCTTTGTGTACACTAGTTCGAGTGGAGACGCTTACCCACTGGAACCCGAATTCGATCATAAATATAACAGATAGGCATCATACATAAAGCGAAAACATTTATGGCAAGACAGTGCTTTGAAAATATCTCGTTTCGTTTTGAAAGCATGCACACATATATTTTTATAGAGTAAGAAAAGCCTACTTGAATAGTCTTGGTTGATGACTGCTTTGTTCTCGAGATGCGGATCCGACCTCTTGTCGAAACCTTTAAATAAATCTCATGTGAGACACATTTGTCGAGTATGTCTAATACATCTAAGCGTAAGGAAAACGTTATCCTTTATTACTATTTCGAGAGTTATTCTCGGGTCTTTAGAACTAGGCCATTATACGAGTCTAGGAGTTGTTTGATGATTTCTAAATCACTTTATGATCCGGGAATTTACTATACCCAAATAAATAATTATTTGGTGATATAACTAGAGGCATTTCTAATTCAATATCTCGATACTTAAATCGAGATAAATAATTTCTAGTTAAGCTAATTAAATTTCCATTGTCACACTATAAGCACGATTTAATCATTTCTTATGATTAAATTCTAAGTAGTCAATTAAATTCTAATTAATCAATTAAATTTACTTTAGAACTTAATTGCTAATTAATAAATTAAATCTCATAGTTTAGCTTTAAAATTATATTCTTGGACTTAGCCTAATTAATTTAAGTCTTGTCACCTTACTTGAATAATTAACCCAATTGGAATTAATTAACTCTTAGCCCATTAGCAATTTATTTAGCCCATTTCGCCCACTAGGTCTATTACTTATACCACTTGGACCCAAAGGTTTTCTTAGTTGTAGCCCAATTCAGTTGATCATAGATCCATAATTAAAGTTTATCTACGGCCCAACTAGAATAAATAATTAGGCCCATACTTGATTTAACTTGGCCCAGTCAATTCCTTAATCTGGGCCCATTCAATTTATTAAATGGCCCAAGCTTTTGGCCCGCTAAATCCACTTCTTGGCCCAGCAATTGAAATAATTCGGCCCATGAACCCGGCCCATACCCGGCCCGGGTTCTAGACCCTTCTAACCCAAGTCTAACCTAACCCTACCCTTATTTTATTCTTTCCTACATAGACAATTGTCTCTCTCTCACGATGCCTTCTCCCTAGCTTCTTCCTTCCCTTCTCTTCTCTGCGTGACTCCTCTTCGCCGGCGTTTGCTTCCTTCCCCGGCTCGCTGTTTAATTTCTTCGAATTTTGGGGAAGAGGACTGGGTTTTAGGGTGGAATCAATTAGGCTTCGGAGTTCCTTCACCCCGAATCCCTTCCTCGTGAAAGAGGGCAGTGGTTGTGGCGGTGTCTGCCACTTCGCGCACGGCGGAGGCGATGCCTGCCTGGTCCTGGCGCTCACCCCTCGTCATCACAGTAAGGGATTCATCCGGAGCTCGATTGTGGAGACCCAAGATAAGGTATTGTTTTTCTTTTATTTCTAAAATTCCTTAGCTTAAATTCTAGTTGTTTCCTGGGCAAATTCCTTACAGTTCCTTTAGGCTTCGCCTCACAGTTTTGATTTTTTTAATCTGACTTTCTCTGTTTAATGAAGGAGTTCCTAATTTTGTTTTGTCAATTATATCCTTAAATTCTTGCTCAGGTTCTTTTATAAATTATTTCTTGGTTTTGAAACTGTAATTGCGGGATTATGTGATGTTAGTGATCGAAGGTTAAGGTTGGGCGAGGGTTCTAGAGATTTCTGATTCTGGTCCTTCATTCCTTAATTGACTTAATTTGTTTTATTTCTTTTTTGTGAGGTATCTGGTTCGGTGGATGGAAGGCTGGAAAAGGTGGGGTTCGAACTGAGCGTTTTGGTGGTACTGTGCTTGCCAGGACATCAGCTAGTGGCGACCCCTTGGCTGTTCTGTTTGCCGAGCACCAACTGACCCTCCACCCCCTTAAGTTTCTTATTTATATACCTCTGGTTTGATTTCTGAGTCTTAGATTTATGAAGGATTTGGTGGTCTGCATATGTAGTGAAGTTATTTCTTTTAAAATTTTCTTTAGGTGAGTTTGAATGTTTGGTTGTGTTCTAAGTCTTTATAGAAGCTTATCATATTATGGAATCAAGACATGCGTTCATGTATCTGTGGGTCCTAAGCCTGGGCAGTTTCTATGTAGTCCATTTTCTGAACTTATTTCTAAGTTTTATCTAGGTTCTGAGTGCATTTAAGGAGCATTACATTCTAATTTGTTAAGAAGAGTTGTATGTCTGCCACAGTTGTTAGAGTCTTGTCCCAGGCTGAATAATGTGAACCTATAGCATGAATCTCTTCTTGTTCTAACTTATTGAGCAGTTAAGTAAGCAAGTCCTAAGGGCTAGTAACACTACAAATTGATTAAGTCCAATGATAAAAAAAATCTTTACTAGCAACTAAGTCTTAATCGGTTATGCATGTATATATATATGTCTCAACTGAAGGTCTCTGAGTCTAACTAGAAATTAAGAGTGTATTGAAAGTTGAAGGTTTGAGTTTTCTCTGTATACCTTGAGGGACTTCTGATCTCACCCAGGGCTTGAATGCCTTTCTTTCTCCTTATTTGCTAAGTGTATAATTTGAAATGTGGTTTGTGGAACTGTAAACTGAACGAAGGCTCAGTGGGTGGGTATTTATAGATGTATGAGCTGGTTGACATTGTTTGCAACATCATTCGAATCACATCCATCTATTCTAATATCTTTGTTTTGTTTTATGTTGCAGGGTATCACATAGAGGGAGATTTGGATGGTGGCATGTATCCCATGAGGGAACAGCATTCGACGAGCAGTCAGGCTGCTTTCTTTAGCTCAGCCTTTCACCCTTATGTGTCACCTCTAATTTTCTGCAGCTCTTCATTTCCTTTGGTTTCATTATCCTTCAAGAAGATTCTCATCTCTTTTGCTTCCTTGCCTATTCACCGGGACTGTCTCTAATCCTTCTTTTTGTCTTATGTTGCAGGTTCTTAAACCCTATTTGTAGAGCTTTGGGAAGGGAGGGCAGCCTAGGGTGCAGGAATGGGGAAATAGAGCAGGGCTGCCCTCTCACTGTTTTTGCTTAAAATGTTAAGCACTTCAATGTACTTTGCTTCCCTCCATTTGTTTTTGTTAATAGAATAGGGAATCCTATCA
>JAPKLX010001880.1:0-17010 GCA_026898415.1 Leonotis leonurus | reverse complement strand
ATAGTCAAGTAAAACTGAAAAGTTAGTATTTGGTGTATTCCCCCCCCATACACCAAACCTTGCTCTTTCGGGACCAACAGAGGACCAACTTAACTTGAATTGTTTTCCGTATACTATGAAGGATCGGGTCAAATCTTGGTTCTTATCTCTTCCACCCGGATCGCTAACTACTTGGGCATCGGCGTGCGAGAAATTCATGTTGAAGTACTACCCTCATCATAAAACTCAAGAGGTATGTACTAAAATAATGAATTTCGTGCAAACCCACGAAAAACCATTCCATGAAGCCTGGGAGAGGTTTTAGGAGCTTCTAACAAAATCATCAGATGGCACCAGAGATGCTATGTCAATTCTTCTACGACGGTTTGCTTCAGAGCACACAATTCATGGTGGATAGTTCAGCTGGAGGATACAGAGTAGTCAAGACATAGGAAGAGATGAATGAAATATTTGAAACACTTGTTGCGAGTTCCCAGAAGAAATCCTCTCAACCACGATGAAGGGAGGCTAGTGTAGTGATGACTAGTCCCGATCTTAAAAACCAAATGACGAAGATGATGCGGGAGTTAAAAAAATTGCATATGGAGCGACCCCCATCCCCATCTGTTCAACGAGTTGCACCTGAGCCATGCAGAATTTGTGGCGAATATGGCCACGTGGTGGAGGGATGCCAGTGAATGGGAGAGATGACACCCGAAGGACAAGTTGAGATTTACGCAGCGCAGGGATTCACACCCCAACCTCACCCCCCTTAACAAAATTCGGGTTGGAGGAATCAGTAAAACCCGGGGTGGAAACCACAAGCTCAAGGGCACGGAGCACAGAACTTCCAAAATTTCTCCAATGGACTATCCCAATTTCAGTAACAATTGTACTACTCACAGCAGCCTGAGTTTTTTCCATTACAATAACAATTCTCTCCCCCACCGATGCAGCAATACCCACATCAACTTGTTCCCCCCCTCAGAAATCATCTATTGAGGATAGTTTAGCCGCTTTTATGCAAGAAAGTAAGAAGGTCTGAGAAGCTCAAGATGCCATAGTTAAACGTCTTGAGACAATTATGGGGCATATTTCGGGCGCGGTTAACCAAATACAACAAAACCAGCAAATGGAGAAGATCTCGAGACAAGGTCAGCAACCCCATCAAGTTCAAGTTGTGTCCATCCTTAGGAATGAAAAAGTGGTGGATAACAAGATGGAGATATAGCCCAATTAACAAGGAGAATGGACCACCACCTGAGTTGGAAAAAAGAAGTCCGAAGAGGAGCTTCATAAGGCGATCAATCTGGATGTCCCGCCCATTCCTTATCCCAGCAGGTTGGGAATGTTAAAAGTGACCAGCAGTTTGCAGATTTATATAAGATGTTATCCAAGATGACTATGAATGTCCCTCTCTCCTCGAGGTGATTAAGAATATCCCCTCCTATGTCAAGTTCTTCAAGGAGCTGATCTCAAAGACGAAGACATTAGAAATTAATGAGTTATAATCGTTCTTTATCTTTAAGATAATAGATGCAATAATTTATGACTATTGCAAGTAAATTTATGTCGATTAATTGAAGTTGATTGGTTTTACTAATGAATAATAGATGACTAAATAACATTATTAGTAACTATCACTCCATGATGAGAGACTATAGTGAAAAGTGATTAATGGTAATTAATGGAATAATTTCCATATTGTACAAAAATATGTGTATTAAGGATGATTAAGAATAAACTTCTTGAATGAAGACACACCCATAAGCATATATTCATATGTAGGTATATAAATTACAAGAATCAGAATTTTAATAAGTATTTCAAGGTCATTAAGGCCCAGATATCGACATATATAGGTAATAAAAGGAAAGATGAGCTGAAAACTTGTGTTGGCAAATTACAAATTCATGTTAAAAGCTGGAACTACACACTCCACTGAGACCTAGTAAAACAAAAAGCAGTAGAGAACTTTCCAATACCTAACAAGAACAATATAGAGTTTCAAAAAGTACCACCCCAAACTAGTGAAAGAGGAAACATAGAAAAGAGAGGTGTAAGTCTGAATAGAGCATAAGAAGAAGTGAGGTGCTGCTGGCAACCAACCTTCCTTATCCCTACTGCCACCCTAGGACCTGTAACAAAAGACAAATAAGAGAGGTGAGCTGCAATACAAGTTGTTGGTCCCGAAAG
This sequence comes from Leonotis leonurus, assembly GCA_026898415.1. Lineage (NCBI taxonomy): Eukaryota > Viridiplantae > Streptophyta > Magnoliopsida > Lamiales > Lamiaceae > Leonotis > Leonotis leonurus. The sequence continues at coordinate 14,835 of JAPKLX010001880.1, read as the reverse complement.
AGCAAGGTTTGGTGTATGGGGGGGGCCCCCCCCCCCCAATACACCAAATACAAACTTTTCAGTTTACTTGTTAAAATATTAGAGAGTTCAAGCTATTCTTAATTAAGAAATTTCTCGGCAGATGACTAACCAGACTGATACTCAGATCAATACCAGATTAGTCCAAACAGATAGCTCTCTAGTGAAAACACTTAGACAATAATAAGAGTGATCTTATTATTTTCAAAGTATTGTGTGTGCGGAAATATGGTGGATTTAATGGTTGCTCTTGTTTAGAAAACCTTAAGGATTAATCAAGTTGTATTAGCAGATTGATTGAGATGTAGATTATATGATTTGTGCAGATGGTTAGAATAATAAACAACTGAAGGTAAAATGTAGAAATGTAAAGAACATAGTTGTTTAACGTGGTTCGGGAAATCCCTACGTCCACGATCTGGTCCAATCTAGACCAGATTATCCACTACTAGGATACTCTGCTTGTTTATACTCATGGAGAATGAGTCACAAGTATCAATCAATGCTAGAGAGATACTTATGCACGAAATAAGGGTCGTGTCCCTTTACAACAGATTACCTCTACGTTACCACTAGAAAACTACTAGCTAGCAGGGTGATCTCCTTTATCTCGATAAGACAGACTTGAATCGAGGTTGGGTTGGTGTGATGTAGTATCATAGTTTGAAGCTCTTAGTCTGGATAACAGATTGCTTGAGAATATGTTGTCAATATAACTCGCGTGCGTGTTGTGTGTTGTACTCCAGACCATGGCTCCAAATATATATAGGCATTGAATTTAAAATTCTAGCCGTTTGTTGATTGGCATGAGATTTATTGTTTGATTGCCAATCAATGCTATCCATCATATCTGTTCTTGCCATGTAGAGAACGTTGACTCAATCTTCACGTTATGGAAAGCAGATTGCCAACGGCTTCTTTCCTTCTATGTGTCAACCAAAGATTCTCTTTCCAATCCCTGTTGGATGGACTTCAATTTTGACGTGGAAAGATGGTATGATGTGTAGGATGATGTCATCTGGTGGTTTGATGACTCTAACGATGTGGTACTACGCTGTAAGCGACGATCTGGTCAGTGATTTGGTCGCTGTCTGTTACAGCAGATCGATTTCTTTTGGGCGTGAAATCTTGCCCTTCATCCTATACTATTTATAGAAATGACTTCTATAGGAATAACTCCTTTACATGTTAAGTCATCTCCTAATCTGTTCTGTAACAGAATTCACTTTAAATGTAGTGATCTGCTTTACACGTAGAACAGTTTAATCAAAAGGAACTAAGTGTGTTTCGAAAGATCATCATCAAAACCAAAAATACATTAGGGTTCCCAACAATTTCCCCCTTTTTGATGATGTCGAAACCACACTTTACAAATATGTCCTAATAACTCTTTTAAGAGAGATCTAGTTTGATGACCGGATGGATTATGATTCGTTATTAGGTTATAACGATTAAGACAGTTTGTATATGTGTTCTGGACAATAGGAAGTTGTCATCAGAAACTAAATGAACTTCATATATAAGAGGCAAGACAGATTATAGTTCATCAAGACAAAAAATAGGAATTACAGATCATAATGATATTAGAAAGTATAATTATCTGCTCTTCCTCCTCTCCTCTTGTAGCTTCTTCATTTTGGCCCTTGTCTCGTCAGAAATGAGTTGAACACTTTCATAAACTCCCTCTCTTACCCTTATGTAATCTGGGTCTTCATAGTCTATCTTGTATCCCCTGTTTTCTGCCAGTTGGTTTATGAAAGTGAGCAAAAAGGTTTTATCTGGGGGATCAGTGCCTGGTATGGTGGAGCAAGTTCTGAACTCCTTCTCCGGGGCAGTAATTTGAATTTTTGCCTTTGCTGCAGCTTCTCTTATTCCTTCTACCAGATCTCTTGCGTCATTTTGATCCAAAAAGAGGTTAAATGCCTCATTGGGTGTCCCCTCGCTGTATGCTGGCTCTTTGAGAAAGTAACGGCACATTATGAAGCCAAAGCGAAGTCCTTCTCATCCCTCTTTTAGGTTCTCTGGGACCCAGTTGGTCTCTCCTTCTTTAGATTTTGATGTTCTGATTGGAGCAGACGAGAACCAACTGGATCCAGATTTCTTCTTTCTCTTTAGGGGTTGAGATTGGCTCGATCTGCTTGAGGATGTTGTCTTTTGAAGTTGAGCAATTTGAGCAGATGGAGCAGATGATGGGGCAGATGGTGGGCTGGAAGTTCTGGTGCTATCTGCTGCTCAGGTTGAGCCTTTTCCCTTTCATCCGCAGCACCAGATGATTGCAGCTTCCCCTTCGCAACAGATGGGTTTTTCCCTTTCCTAGGTCCTTCCCCCTTTTCGACATCATCAACATACATCTGGATGAGTGCCTTAAAGGAGATGACCTCTTCTTTTAAGTCCTTCATTTCCTTCGCAGAATCAAGCTTTTGTGTCAGCAGGGCATTCATGTTTAGATTTGAATCATCAATTTTCTTTTCGAGTGAGGCTCTGGTTTTGAGCAGATCTTGTTGGTCCCGAAAGAGCAAGGTTTGGTGTATGGGGGGGGGAATACACCAAATACTACCTTTTCAGTTTTACTTGACAGTTTATAAGAGAGCTCAAGCTATTCTATACAAGAAATTGCTCGGCAGTGACTAAACAGATCGATATACAGATCAGTAGCTGATTTAGTCCAAACAGATTACCCTCTTAGTGTAGACACTTAGCAGATAATAAGAGTGATCTTATTACTTTCTGAGTGTAGAGTGAGTGCGGAATAATGGTGGATTAGTGATTGCTCTTGTTTTTAGAAAACCTTTAAGTATTAATCAGATTGATTAGGAGATTGATTGAGATGCAGATGGATGATAGTGCAGAGGTTAGAATAATAAACAACTGAAAAATAAAGAATGCAGGAATGTAAAGCACACAGTTGTTTAACGTGGTTCGGGAAATCCCTACGTCCACGATCTGGTCAAAACTAGACCAGATTATCCACTACTAGGATACTCTGCTTCTTTATACTCGTGGAGAACGAGTCACAAGTACCAATCACAACTAGAGTGATACTTATGCACGAAGTAAGGGTCGTGCCCCTTTACAACAGATTACCTCTACGTTACCACTAGAAAACTACTAGCTAGCAGGGTGATCTTCTTTCTCTCGACAAGTCAGACTTGAATCGAGGTGGTTGGTGTGATGTAGAATCACAAGATGTTGAAGCTCTAAGTCTGGAAATGCAGAATGCTTGAAAGAATAATAGCAGAGTAGTTCGCGTGTGTATATCTTATTTTTCCAGATTTTGTCTTCAACTATATAGGCATTGAATTTGAAATTCTAGCCGTTGTTGATTGGCGTGAGATAGATGGTATATAGCCAATCAATGGTTTCCATCATATCTGTTCTTGCCATATAGGAAAGATTGACTCAATCTTTGATTTATGGAAAGCAGATTGCTAACGGTCTCTTTCCTTATATGTATAATCAAGGATCTACTTTTCAATCCCTGTTGGATGTATCTTGATCTTGACGTGGCAAGTGTATATGATGTGTAGGATGATGTCAGCTAATGGGTTGATGACTCAGTCGTTCTGGTTCCTCGCTGTAGGCATCGATCTGGTCGCTGTATGTTACAGCAGATCGATTCTTCTTTGGCATAAAACCTTGACTTCATCCTATTCTAAGTTTGAGAATGACTTCTATAGGAATATTTCCTTTACATTTTAAGTCATCTTCTAATCTGTTCCATAACAGAAATCACCTTATCTCTAGTGATCTGTTTTTACACGAGAATAGTTTTAAGCTCTAACTAGCTAAGTGTGTTTCGAGGTACCATTATCAACACTAAAACCTCAGGGTTCCCAACAATTTCCCCCTTGTTGATGATGTCGAAATCACACTTTACAAAACGATGTCCTATCAGCTTATAAAGAGCGATCTGGTCAGATATCCAGATTGATATTAGTACGTTATTAAGTTTATAACGTTTAGGATATTTTCATATATGTTCTGGACAATAAAATGTTGTCATCAGAAACTCAAGAAGGATTTCATATATATTAGAGACAAAAGTGTTTACAGATTAAGCAAGACAAAAAATGAGAAAATGCAGATTATTCATGATAGGAAGTAAATGGCTATCTGCTCTTTCTCTTCTCTTCCTGTTGCTTCTTCATTTTTGCTCTGGTTTCATCTGAGATGAGCTGGACGCTCTCATATACTCCTTCTCTTACCCTTATGTAATCAGGGTCTTCGGCATCCACCTTATATCCTCTATTCTCAGCTAGTTGATTGATGAAGTTTAGCAGAAAGGTCTTGTCAGGAAGATCTGTCCCAGGGATGTTGGGACAGGTTCTGAATTCCCTTTCTGGAGCTGTTATTGTGATCTGGGCTCTAGCTGCTGCTGCTCTGATCTCCTCCACCAGATCTCTTGCATCGTTTTGATCAAGATATAGATTGAAGGCTTCATTAGGTGATCCCTCACAGTAGAGTGGTTCTTTGAGGAAGTAACGACACATGATGAACCCGTATTTTAAGCCTTCAAATCCTTCCTTCAAGTGATCTGGGACCCAGTTGGTCTCTCCTTGTTTGTTCAATGATTGTCGTATAGGGGCAGATGAGAACCAGCTGGATCCTGCTCTTTTCTTCTTCTTGGGTGGTTGGGACTGGCTTGACCTGCTTGGTGTGAATGTTTTCTGTGCTTGGAATGAAGGAGAGCTGGCTGGGCTGGGTCGATCTGGTATGATGACTCGAGCTGGTTTCTTTGCAGTTGAAGCACCAGATCCAGATCCTGATAGGCTTTTCTTTTTCTCTTCAGCTACTTGTTCTTTCTTCTTCTCTTGCACAGCAGATGGCTTTGTTTTCTTCCCAATCCCTTCCCCCTTTTCGACATCAGCAACAAGCATACTGACAAGGGCTCGAAGGGAAGTGATTTCTTCTTTCATTGTTGCCATTTCTTTATCAGTCTCCACTTTCTGAGTAAGCAGTGATGTGATATTGAGATTTGAATCATCAATCTGCTTTTGGAAAGTTTTGGTGATGTTGGCGAGTGCTGTTGTATGGTGCTCAATATCTTCCTGGACAATCCCAAAGTCGTTGAAGTAAGTGTCGATCATTGTCTTTGTCGGATATCCCAGTTCGCTGAGCTTTCTTTCAACAAAATTCTTGCCATTGACTTCAAACTCCCTGAACATAGCCTTCATGTGGGAGATGGTGTCCTTTACAACATCAGCTGCTATCCAATCAGTCTGTGCCTTCACTATGTCATGTACCATGTCCTTCTCCTTTTCAGCGAAGGCTGTGATGATCTTGTACATCTCCTTCACTTTGAGTTCTGTAGTAAACATACTCTGATCAATCTGTGCTTTGCGTTCTTCAGTAGCAGCCCGATCATCGTCCATTTTCTTGCTCAGTTCTTCAATCTTCACCCGGCATATTCGCCTCAGATCAGATCGACCTGATCAACGTGAGATTTCAGGTGGTCATTGAACTCTGTGAGTATGCGGGTGGCTTCATATTGGACTGTGGTCAGTGTGCCATACATATATTGATCCACCTTCTTGGAAATGAGATCTTTAATTTGAGTATGAGATAGGGATTGATGTTGGTCCATCAATATATCCTCCAAGGTGTATGTCTGCACGTGTACGTTCAGTGCAGCTGCAACATCAGGAGTGAGAATGTCGTTGGTAAGCTCGCCTCCGATATTCTGTCCAAGTAGTTCTTCCTCTGCTGGTTCCTCTCCAGTTGGTGCAGGTGGGGTCGTGATCTGCACACCAGTATCAGCCATGAGCTGGGCTGGTGCAGGTTCTGTTATTGCTGCACCCGGTTGGTGATCATCAGATGGAATCTCAGCTTCTTCTTCATTAACCACGCTATCATAGAATGCTACCTTTCCAGCCTTCTCATAGATTTCTCTCAGATTAATCTGTAGCTTCTGAGCTTCTAGCTGAGCGATTGCTAGTATAGATTGTGTGTAGCTTTCTCTTAGTTCAGCAACTGATGAGACTTCAAAAATATTCAACAATGTGGCTTCCTCTGCCTTTAGCTGATCAATCGATCTGATTTTCAGCAGTGCATCTAAAACATAGAATTCTTTGTCTTTGATCAACAGCAGCAATTTGACTCTTTTAGCTGCATCGTAGCTCTCTGGTGTGAGCTGGATGCTAGGGAATATGCTGAGGACAGCTCTGTCAGCTTCTGCTTCAATCATTTTGACTACAGATTGTGCTGTGTTCTTCTCCACATCTTCATCTGAAGATTCAATTTCTTCTTCATCTTCCTCATTGATCTGTTCTAGAGGCTCAGCAGAGGATGAGCTTATGGTATGAGCTGGGGAGAAATCCTTGGACTGGTCTGGGTGTACTGATGAAAGAGGTTCCACATTTTCTGGTTGACCAACCAGCACAACTTCTTCCTCCTCAACCTCCTGTTGAGGGATGACAGCTTCTGCAGCTGCAGGGGCTTCGGTCTGTATCTCGGCGGACAGTTTGTGAAGCCGTCTGCGTTTTGGTTTGGGCTGCTGTGCTGCGGTAGAAGTATCTATTTCAACAGAACTGGCCCTCCTGGTCACTCTCTTGGAGGGGGTTCTCTCAGTTGGCCTCTCCTTGGTGACTTTAGATTTGGTGGATTGATCTGCTGGACCAGATGGAGGAATCCAGATGGGATTCGAGTTCCCCATCTCCATCAGAGCATTAAAGACTACAGAGTCTTTAACTCTGGCAATCAGATTTGCTGAAATGCCCATCGACATTTCTATCTGATGCTGGTCCTTGGGAAAGTGTTTCCTTGTGTTGAATTCAACTGTTGTATCCCATTGATGTTGAGGGAAGAAGGATGCAAGCATAAAGCTTATTTTTGTAGAGTGACGAAGTGTGCTCCGTTTAACTTCAATGCCAGGAGAGCTGCCTTTCACAAATAAAATCATCTTGGCCTCCTTTGCCAAGAGATCGTATAAAATCCTGCTCCAGTTGACTGGCAGGTTAAGCACTACTGCTGCTAAGATCCTGAACTTTTCAGGAGTGACTTGGTCGTAGGATCCGTTGTGGTTGAGGAAAATTCGTTGTACGAATTCAAATAGGATTCTGAATTCTGGCGCGAGAAGTGCACGGACAAACATCCTGTTTGTGTATTGGATGGGAATAATCATCACCATCTCCACAGCTTCTTGCAGCTGTTTTGCAGTAATTTCTCCAAGTGTTAAACCTTCATCCTTCACTTTATAAGCAGCATTGATGATGTTGATAACGTTGTAGGAGGTGTTGCTAATTGTGTTTCCTTTGCTCACCCTGATGGTGGCCTCATCTCCACCTCTCTCTCCCTGCCATGAGAGGTAGAAGGCAGCAACATCCTTGGGTAGGAAGTGCACTGGGTGTGAAGTGATAATATTGCAAAAACCTACATAGAGCACAGTAGTACAGATGTGAGCACTGTCCTTCCATCAGTGAAGTATGAGTGCCACAAAGAAAAAAAAATTTATGCAGTTCTAACAATTGATATTTTACAGAGATCACGAGCAAAAGAGTGTAAACAGAGTAAAAACAATTTGACATACGTATAAGAAAATACATGTTAAACAAACTAAATAAGAAACCTTTGCACTGGCGGACAAGGTCAAATGCCTTTTCGAGTTTATGAAACCCGAAGGTGTCAAGAACCGCAAAAAGGTCTTGGTGTATGTAAGGTTTCAGAAAGTTTGCTTGCTCGAGAAAAACAGATGATTTAGGAGCCATTTTTGCTAGAATATGAGAAATTTACGAAGGAAGAGAGAATTTTGGAAGGCAGAAAATTTTCTAAGTGTTTCGAGAAATATTGAAGTGTAAGTGATACACGAAATGCCTTATCAAATTATACATATAAGGAAAAGATAAGTAGGTTAATAAAATATTCAGAAATCCTTCCCTTTTTCAGCTTTCCCGCCTTTCCATGTTCCAGGTTTCCAACCCAAAACCGCCTCTTTTTGTCGTGTGATGCACGCGCTATAATCGAACGGTTGTGATATGGCGCGTTAACTTTGTTGCAGTCAATTTCTCCATTTTTCTTAATATGGTAGATATTTCCTCGATCACGTATCCCAATTACTGTACGTAATCATCTAAAATTTAGATTTTTGATATCTAATGTCAGAGTATAGATAATTAGTCGCCGTATATAGTTGACCTTTCCCCCTTAACCGAGTAATGGAATAATTAATAAGAAATATTAATTCAATATCCACGTGGTATTAAGTAATCTGGTCAAGGTCAATCTCTTTTATGATGAAGACTATCGATCTGTTTGATTTCTTTAGTAATTCCCAGTTGGAATTTGCTCACTCTGTATTGACATATACTTAGTGATCTGGTACCAAGTCCCTGTTGGATTTTCACATAGGCTGAATTTTATTAATCTGAGCCATGATGATCTGGTTTTGATTCTATGTTGGAATATGACTTTGATCTGGTTTAGATCAATCTGGTCCTATCTTCAAGATTTAAAAGTCCTAGTTTTCCACAGAGCATCTTAAATCTCTCTTCTGGTAATGCCGTAGTGAGAATGTCTGCTCTCTGAATCTCAGTGTGTATTTTCTCAATCTGCACATGTTTTCTTTCAACATGGTCTCTTATAAAGTGATGTCTCACATCAACATGTTTGCATCTGGTATGCAAAACAGGATTCTGTGTGATTGCTATAGCACTTGAGCTGTCACAGAAAATTGGTATTTCCTTGACATCAATCTCATAGTCTTTAAGCTGTTGTCTTAACCACAGTATTTGTGCACAACAACTTCCAGCTGCCATATATTCTGCCTCTGTAGTTGAAGTGGCAACTGATGTCTGTTTCTTAGAGAACCAAGAAATCAGTTTATTTCCTAAAAACTGACATGTACCAGATGTTGACTTTCTGTCCAGTTTACATCCAGCGTAGTCTGAGTCAGTGTATCCAGTCAGCTCAAAATTGTCTTCACACGGATACCATAATCCTATAACGGCTGTTCCCTTAAGATATCTTAGTATCTTCTTAGCTGCTTCCATGTGAGACACCTTGGGGTTTGCTTGATATCTAGCACATACTCCTACTGCAAAAGTGATGTCAGGTCGACTGGCAGTTAGGTAGAGTAGTGTCACAGCCCAATTTCTTAACCATCTCTTAGTCAAGAAATTAAGCCATGACTTAACTAACTTGGAAACAACTCTAGTAATTTATGTTTGGTTGCAAAGAAACTTGAACTTATTCTCGCGAAAAACAGGGCAGGGCCGACACATCGACTTCGAAAGCTCATAACTTTCTCATACGGACTCCGAATTTAGATCCGAAAGAACCGTTGGAAAGGTATTGAAAAGATCTTTAAAATGACACCAAATTCAGAAAATTCGGACTTATGAAACTCACGAAAAAGTGGGTTCAACGAGCTGCCCTGTTTCTAGCAAAAACAAAGTTTGCACAATTTTTGAATTTGGAGTTTCAACACATCTAAATACCAACTCAAGAAACCAAAAGATAGAGATAAAAAATGATAACTCATAAAGAAAAGTGCTACCATGGATATCAAGGGCTAAACTGATACGAAGGTATCAAACGTTCAAATGACATCAAAACATAGATTTGCAACGGAAGAAATAGTTGAGCTACATGTATGACGACACATAACTCAACTTACAAAATATCCATCATCAAACAACAAGACAATCTATGGTTCACTGACAATTTATATACAAAGATAACCACAGTGTTCAAATCCATCGCCACCTCCAGCTCAACCTGCACGTTAAGAAAACATGCAGGGCGTGAGTACATAAAGCACTCAGTGGACACATGCCAAAACATTTAAAACTTGCTCATAGAGCTAAAATATTGACTTGCCAAATCTTTCTTTTCTGAAAATAATGTAACTGAATATGTATAAAATGTGTCTGTAAACAAATATCTGAAATCGGAAAATATGCAGTATGCAACATGCTATGCTGGCATTCTTTTTCTCTTGCTGTGTCGGTCCCGAAGGCTACCCGCTCACAGCTGCTTATGAAATCTGAAATACCATATCTACGCACTTCTTGTGTTGAGAGGTAGGCCTCCCTCTCAAACACTATGACCGGCCAGTCCGCTCACCGGCTCACGGTCACATATGTGTACACAAACCCTTACCGGCAGCTCGTCCGGCATAGGGCCGATATCGTAATTCTCTCGTAGATAGGCAATATGCATCATGCATCATGCACTCAAAAATATAGGCAAGTCAACTTCTTTAAACATAAAAACATATCAAAGCATAAACAACTCTTTAGCTCATGCATAACTTTGGTTAGAAAGCCCACCTGGATGTTCCTTAGAGCTAAGGAACTAATTTACTCATAGCCACCAATTATCCCTGTCTTCTAGATTCTCTTTTCTTTCTGCTCTTATTTCCTTCTTGGTCTCATCTGACCCTTTTTCTATAATGATACAAATCTAATTAGCTTCTCATACTTAAATCTCAATATTGCGTTTCTTTATCTACTAACTAACAATTTCTAATTCTTACATACTTAGCTCTTTAATTCCAACAAATTCACATTATACTTCATATTCTTCCCTCATCTCAATTATGATCTTAGATCACACAAATAACTCCTCTATATACACCTTTGGATCATCCCCTTCTCCAAGCATTTTATAGATCTTAATGATGTGATGATTATATCTTTAATCTCTTGCTTCATTCATGCTTACTACCATCTAAATAACTCTAATACATCATCATCTAAGCAAATCAATATCAACATATATATAAACTATGAAACTTCATTAACCATTAAATTTTGAAAATCCATTTCTAGTGCTTGGAAAATTCCAAATAATTTAATCTAGGTATTATTCATACCATTGAACTCAAATATGATCTCAATTACATAAATAAAATCAAAATCTTATAGAACAATTTAAGTAGAATTTTCGGTCCTTAGTGCTTAGGATAGAAAACTTGATTTTGATCTAATTTCTTATTCTAATCATGTTTATTGACATCTAATAGCACTTATCTATGCTCAAAACAATCAAATTCTACATAATCAAATTAGGGTTCATGGGAAAGAATTAGGACAAATCCAATTATTCCTCATCTTATGCAATTCTTTCCAAAACATCACTTAATTCATGATATTCTATCCATTTCATACACCATACTTGAGGATTAACATCATATCTTATAAATTATAGATATCATGGATAATAACATAAACTTTCTTAAATTTATACAAACTAAAGATGTAAAGAGAAGGATTAATTACCTTAAAGATGATTATTTCTTGAAAACTAGATCAAAACCTAGCTTAGAACTTGAATTATGGAAGGAGAAATTTTTTGGCTATGGTGAGAGAGGGGGTGCACGACCATGGGAGGAAGAATAAGGTTGATGGTGATGATAATATGATATATATCTCATTTCTTATAGATTAAGTAATTATATTTTATTAATTAAATAATTAAATACATAATTCTACATCACTCTAGGGGGTTCTAGAACCTTCTAGAACCTCCATTTTTGGGTTCCGAGATATTAATACTGGATTACTCATCTCGACACAAGGAATTCACTGGTTCAGACTGTTCGTGATTCCGAGTTCGTATGAATAACTTATTCGAGTTTTAAATTACCGAATGAATTTAATTAAATAAATTCCTTCTCAAAACAATATTTTCTAACAAAATCCTTATAATAATCTCTTCTATATACCTTAGAAAATCGGGCAAAATTTATAGATATTGCTACGGCTGTCGAATTCCCAAATTGAATTCTTGCCGAAAACTAATTAAATTATTACCGAAATTACGATAATAAATTTTTATTCTTTCTTTTGTCTGTTTTCAAGCTTAATGGAATTTCTAATTCCATTTTTCAATATTATCTAATAGATAAAAATTTTCTCTTCTGAGGGGTATGCTTCGTCTGAATTTATTCTATCTTAACCCCTCTCTTTAATCTCTAGTATGGAATTAATAACTTCCAATTTCTTTCTTAACGAAATATTCGTAATTCTTTCTTCTAAATCGTATAATAGATTCTTCAAACTCTTCTTAATCTCATAAAAATATTCTCTTAAGGATGCATAGCCTTAATTAAGGTTTAATTACATTTTAGTTATGGCTACAGTATTTCGGGGTATTACAAGTAGTGATCCTATGATCCCTCTGTATTGTGTAATGTTAGCTGATTTTCCTTCGGGATCTGGATCAATTTTCCCATTGGTTTGCATTGGGATTTTCACTGGATTACTGTCTTTTAAACCAAACTTGGTCAGCAGATCGTTAATGTATTTTGTTTGATTAATAAAGATACCATCTGGTAGCTGCTTGACCTGCAAACCTAAAAAGAAACTCATTTCTCCCATCATGGACATTTGATACTTATTTTTCATAAGTTCAGCAAATTTGTCACACAGATAGGTAGATTGAGATCCAAAGATAATATCATCTACATAGATCTGGACTAAGAGAATGTTTTCTTTGACTTTAATGATAAATAAAGTCTTGTCAACAGATCCTCTTCTAAATCCAGATTCTAGTAGGAAAGATGATAAGGTCTCATACCAAGCTCTAGGGGATTGTTTTAGACCATAGACTGCCTTAGCCAGTCTGTATACTTTCTTATCTGGATCTGTCTCTTCAAATCCAGGTGGTTGTTCCACATATACTTCTTCTTCAAGGATACCATTGAGGAAGGCACTTTTGACATCCATCTGGTATACCTTGAATCGTTTGTGAGAAGCATATGCTAGAAATAGCCTTATAGCTTCTAATCTGGCTACTGGTGCGAATGTTTCATCAAAATCAATGCCTTCTTGTTGATTATATCCTTTAGCTACCAATCTGGCTTTGTTTCTGACTACTTCACCATTTTCATCCCGTTTGTTTTTGAACACCCATTTTACACCTATTACTCCTTGGTGTTTGGGTCTGTCTACGAGATACCAGACTTCATTTCTTTTGAACTCATTGAGTTCTTCTTGCATTGCTATTATCCAATCCGCATCTTGAAGTGCTTCATAAGCATCAGATGGCTCGATGCGAGAGAGATAACAGCTCAACAATGCACTTTCTCCATGCATTCTTCTAGTCTTCACACGATCTGATGGGTTCCCAACGATCTGTTCTGGTGGATGGTCTTGTATCCATCTTCTTCTCCTGGTCATTTCTTCATCAGATAACTCAGGATCAGGTTGATCTGTTGGTTCCTCAAATTCAGGGTGTGCTGTTGATGTAGCAAGAAATGGATTCTCATCTGGACTTTCTTCTGGATGTTGATCATCATTTGTAGTAATTGTATCATTGTCTTCTGTTGATGATCTGTTTTCATCCAGATTGGGTAGTGATATTCCCCCTTGCTGTATGATCTCCTCAGCAACAGGTGGAGTGATAACTTCTTCATCCTCACTCTTTGAATTCCAGATAAGAATATCTTCAAGTAAAAGTTCATTCATCCTTCTTGTAGTCACCTGATTTTCTGTCTACTTTTCATCTAGTGATCTGTACTCAACAATAGACTCATCAAAAATAACATGACGTGTTACTTCCACAATATGAGAATTCTTATTGTAGACTCGATAAGCTTTACTGACATCAGAATATCCTAAGAATATTCCAGGATCAGTTTTGCTATCAAAAGTTTTCAACTGTGATTTCCCATTATTGTGTATGTAACATAAACAGCCAAAAGTTCTAAAATAAGAGATCTTAGGCTTCCTGCTGTTCCAAATCTCATATGGTGTTTTGCCATGTCTTATTGTGATGGATGATCTGTTTTGAGTATAACAGGCAGTGTAGATGGCTTCTGCCCAGAACTTCTTCGGTAGATTAGTTGAATTAAGCATTGTTCGTGCTGCTTCTTTGAGTGATCTGTTTCTTCTTTCAACAACTCCATTCTGTTGGGGAGTTCGAGCAGCAGATGTTTGATGAGTGACTCCCATCTTGTTGCAGTATGCTTCAATCTTCTGGTTGAGAAATTATGTTCCTCGATCTGTTCTGATAGAGGTTATGCTCATCTCTTTCTGTTTAGTGATCTTGTGTAGAAAGTCAGGGAGCTTGTCTAGGGTTTCTTTCTTCTTTAGCAAAAAGATGACCCAAGTGTATCTTGAGTAATCATCTATGATAACAAATGTGTACTTTCTCCCATTGATACTTAGTGGTTTGACTGGTTGTTGGTCCCGAAAGAGCAAGGTTTGGTGTATGGGGGGGGAATACACCAAATACTAACTTTTCAGTTTTACTTGACAATTTATAAGAGAGCTCAAGCTATTCTGTATAAGAATTTGCTTGGGATGACTCACCAGATCGATATACAGATCAGTAGTTGGTTAAGTCCAAACAGATTACTCTCTAAGTGTAAACACTTAACAGACAATAAGAGTGATCTTATTGCTTTCTAAGTGTAGAGTGAGTGCGGAATAATGGTGGATTTAGTGAATGCTCTTGTTTAGAAAACCTTAAGAAGTTAATCAGATCGTTTAAGCAGATTGGTTGAGAATGCAGATTATATGATAGTGCACAGTGTTAGAATAATAAACAACAGATAATAAGGAATGCGGGAATGTAAAGCACACAGTTGTTTAACGTGGTTCGGGAAATCCCTACGTCCACGATCTGGTCAAACCTAGACCAGATTATCCACTACTAGGATACTCTGCTTCTTTATACTCGTGGAGAACGAGTCACAAGTACCAATCACAACTAGAGTGATACTTATGCACGAATGAAGGGTCGTGTCCCTTTACAACAGATTACCTCTACGTTACCACTAGAAAACTACTAGCTAGCAGGGTGATCTCCTTTCTCTCGACAAGACAGACTTGAATCGAGGTGGTTGGTGTGATGTAGAATCACAAGATGTTGAAG
>JAPKLX010000796.1:0-43159 GCA_026898415.1 Leonotis leonurus | reverse complement strand
CAAGACAGACTTGAATCGAGGTGGTTGGTGTGATGTAGAATCACAAGATGTTGAAGCTCTAAGTCTGGAATGCAGAGTGCTTGAAGGATAATTGCAGTATAGTTCGTGCGTGTTCTCTCTATTTCCAGATTGTTGACTTCAACTATATAGGCATTGAATATTCAAATTCTAGCCGTTGTTGATTGGCGTGAGATAGATGGTATATTGCCAATCAATGATTTTCATCATATCTGTTCTTGCCATATAGGAAAGGTTGACTCAATCTTTGATTTATGGAAATCAGATTGTTAACGGTCTCTTTCCTTATATGTTTTAATCGTAGATCAACTTTCCAAACCCTGTTGGATGGACCTTGATCTTGACATGGCAAGTGTATATGACGTGTAGGATGATGTCAGCTAAAGGCTTGATGACTCAATCGCGCTGGTTCATCGCTGTAATCATCGATCTGGTCATCGATCTGGTCGCTGTCTGTTACAGCAGATCGATTCCTTTGAGCGTGAAATCTTGACCTTCATCCTATTCTAAGTTGAGAATGACTTCTATAGGAACATATCATTTACATTATAAGTCATCTCCTAATCTGTTCCAAAACAGAAATCACTTTAAACTATAGTGATCTGGTTTTTACACGAGGAACAGGTTAACGTACAGACCAGCTAAGTGTGTTTCGAGAGACCATCATCAACACTAATCTTTTAGGGTTCCCAACACTCTGAAAGTGATAACGTTATCAGTTTCCTCTTTGTAGTTCATGACATCATTACTTCTCACTTTGAGCCGTATCTTTTCCATTTTCTCATCCTTCCTTTGTACTTCCAGAATTCGACCTCTCAGGTCTGGCTCTATCACTAGGGTGGCAAGAATTCCTTCCACTGTTTCACGAGGTGGTAAAACTTCCAAGTTCATCTTACTGAACTCTCTTAAAAGTTCTGCCTCTTGAGTTAGTAGAAAAGCAATCTTTGACGAGCTTTTACGACTTAAGGCATCAGCTACTACATTAGCTTTACCTGGGTGGTAATTGATACCGCAGTCGTAATCCTTCACTAGTTCTAGCCATCTCCTCTGTCTCATGTTGAGATCTTTCTGTTCAAAGAAGTACTTGAGACTCTTGTGATCCGTGAAAATTTCGCACCGAACCCCGTAAAGGTGGTGTCTCCAAATTTTCAATGCATGTACTACTGCAGCTAGTTCTAAATCATGAGTGGGGTAGTTAAGCTCGTGTGGCCTGAGTTGTCGTGATGCATAGGCTATCACCTTTCCTTCCTGCATCAGTACGCAGCCTAATCCACTCTTAGAGGCATCGGTGTAGACTACATATTCCTTGTTTGGTTCTGGGATAGTTAAGACTGGGGCTGTCGTCAACTTGTCTTTCAATAGTTGGAAACTATCCTCACACTCTTGAGACCATTTGTACTTGATTCCTTTTCGCAGCTGTTGCGTCATTGGTCTCGCTATCTTAGAAAATCCTTCTATGAATCTTCGATAGTATCCTGCCAGTCCTAAGAAACTTCTGATTTCGTTTGGAGTGGTCGGCGATTTCCAATTTCGTACTACTTCTACCTTTGTAGGGTCCACCTTGATTCCTTCGGACGACACAATATGTCCAAGGAAGATTACTTCGTTGAGCCAAAATTCACACTTACTGAATTTAGCATAGAACTTCTCGTTCCTTAGGATTTCCAAAGTAATTCTTAGATGGTTCTCATGCTCTTCTTTACTCTTAGAATATATGAGAACATCATCTATGAATACTAGGACAAACTTGTCTAGATAAGGGTGAAACACTCGGTTCATTAGATCCATGAACACTGCAGGTGCATTAGTTAATCCGAACGGCATCACTACAAACTCGTAGTGACCATACCGTGTCCGAAAAGCTGTTTTAGGGACATCCTCGGATCGAATCTTCAGTTGGTGGTACCCTGAGCGTAAATCTATCTTCGAGAAAACGCTCGCTCCTTTTAGCTGGTCAAACAAGTCATCTATCCTTGGCAAAGGATATCGGTTCTTGAGTGTCAGTTTGTTTAGACCTCTATAGTCTATGCACATCCTTAATGTTCCATCTTTCTTTTTCACAAACAGTACCGGTGCTCCCCATGGCGATACGCTAGGTCTGATGAAACCTAGATCTAAAAGCTCCTGAAGTTGTATTTTGAGCTCTTCTAACTCCTTAGGCGCCATTCTGTAGGGTGCTTTCGATACAGGTGCCGAGCCTGGTTCCAAATCTATTGTAAACTCCAATTGGCGATTTGGTGGCAATCCAGGTAGTGCCTCTGGAAATACATCTGGGTATTCCCGCACAATGGCCACATCTTCGATTCCCCTTTCTTCAGTAGTTTCTCCAATCAGATGAACGAGATAGGCTGAACATCCTTTCTTTACCAGTTTTTCAGCTTGGAGGGCCGAGATAACTGTCTTTCTACGACTCATGGTACTCCCGTGGAAACTCGTGGGTTTCGTACCAGGAGGTTGAAATGAGATCTGCCTCTCATTACAAAGAATCGTGGCGTAGTTTTCAACTAGCCAATCCATTCCTAAGATTAAGTCCACATCATTCATAGGGATAACACTAAGATCGTTTGCTAAGACCTTAAGTGATCCCAAGTTCAAATTGAGATTAGAGCATGAGTGTGTAGGTGTAACAGTTCCTCCTAAAGGTGAAGAAACGTTCATAACTGTCTTGACTAGTTCCGGTTTCAGCTCTAAATTCTCTACGCATGCTTTAGCAATGAAAGAATGGGATGCTCCAGTATCAAATAAAATTATTACTGGCAAGTCGAGGAGTGTTCCCATACCTGTCAGGTTGCCCTGATTTCCTTCAGGTTGTTTCTGTTTCATTGCATAAGCCCTGGCGTTCTGCGGCTGCCTCTGCTGCTGTCGGTACTGGTACTGTGGTGGTGGTGGTGGCAGTAACTGCTGGGGATATTGGCGTGCCTGGGGCTGAGCTTGAATTGCCCGCACATTTCGCATAATGCCCTTTCTGTCCGCAAGCGTAGCATTCATTGCTACCCGCCTTGCACACTCCCTTGTGTAATTTGTTGCATTTTGGACAGGCAGTTGGCTTCGGTGGAACATTCCCGAATTGCGGAGTCGGTCCCTTCCTTTCAAAATATTGGAAAGGTGCCTGTCCTTCCCATGGTTTTCTCTGATTGAAACTAGGACGATGGTCTTCCCATTTCCTTTTGCCCTTATACTGCTGGGGCTGGTTCTGCGGATACGTCGATGGTTGAGTTGGTGCATGCCTTTCCACTGGCATGGCTGCTTCAATATCAAGAGCCCGACTTAGAGACTCGGAATAAGATAACCCTCCATGACTGGCTAGGGTCATTCTAATCTCGTGCCTCAGACCGGCACAGAGCTTTGCTGACATTTTCGCGTCTGTGTCAACCTGCTCAGGTGCATACCTTGACGTGTCACAGAATACTCGATCGTATTCTGTCACGGTCATTCTACCTTGCTTCAGGTGGTAGAATTCCGTTTCCTTCCTCTTCCGATAAGTCTTGGGAATATATTTGTCATATATTCCGGCTTTGAATTCTTCCCAGGTTAGGTTTTCTAATTGCTCAGGTGTCATCGTCTTCCTTTTTGCTTCCCACCAATAGTCAGCTGATCCTGTCAGCTGGAAGGACACACAGGTCATGCGCTCCTGATTGGTGCAACGTAGAAAATTGAAGATGCGTTCCAGCGCACGCACCCAGGTTTCGGCTTCCGTTGGTTCTCCTAACCCATTGAACATCGGTGGGTTTTGTCGTAAGAATAACTCTTCTATTCTTCTCATGGGTGGTGGGGGAGGTGGGGTTACTTCTCTTTCAACCTCTTATATTTCTTCCTCTTCAATTCTAACTCCTTGTCCCCTACCTCTGCCCCTTGGGCGTCCCACTCTTCTTGGCGGCATCTTGATATTATATAATTATTTCGTTAGTTTTTCTTAAATTTTTCATTCTTAGTTATTATTATCCTTTTCATATAAGTTCTAGGCTGAATCAGTAAAACATAAATACTGGAACCCTCACATAATGTATAAGATTACTAAGGACATCATAATATAACCATATATACATATATCTCAAAAAGTACTGTCTAAGTACATAACATGATGCCTATCGCTCTCGGATAACATCACCAAAGGTACTCAGTCACGAGACACTAGCTACAGTGTTCTCGTACTGACAAAAATAATACTGTCTATATAACATCTCGGAACGGTCTCATAGAATCGCCGTTTCCGTATAATCAAAAGTTTAAAATAAAAACGGCATCAGGACGGCCTAAATACGTTGTCCGTTGCTGATGGGTACATCATATAAAAGCGAAATGAAATAAAGCAACTAAATAGTCAGCTCCCGTCGAGTACTAGGTCGCTGATCCCTCAGTATCTGCCCGAGATGCGTCCATCTCCGGGTCCTCCTCCTCGTCGTCGTCCCCGTAATCCTCCTCCTGTCCGATCCTCTCTACCTCCGCCCCTCTCGGCCCCCGTATCTCGTCAAGCTGTCTCCGTAGGTCCGCATAGAACTCTACGGCGGGTGGCGAGAATATCCTCTCACGGGAAGGGCTCCCGTCCGGGGATAAGCAGATCGGATCTGCTCTCGTGGTGCCGGGCGGTGGAGAGATCGGGATGCAGTCCTCTCCTGAATCGGACACTGCTAGGCCCTTACCCTTGCCGTCGACGTCTGAAAACTCCCGGAGAATCCTCCGAATCCTCCTCTCCATCAAGGAGTTCTCACTAGAATCCATCGGGTATGGTCGGCGCTTCCTGATAGGAGGGCGAGAAGGTCCCGCCTCGGCGTCATGTCGTCCACACGCTCGGTCGGACGGTACTGAGTGTCGTATGGGTGAATACTGTTGTGCATCCTTCACTGGAGGATCTGGTACTGCCTCGCGATCGTAGGCCTCCGGAAAATCTGGAACTGGTATCGGGTGCAGCCAACTGTATATCGGAACCATCGGAATCACTCCTGCTGGTATGAAGGTGGGTAGTAGTGGGGCCCACCAATCAAACACTTCCCCTACCGGCCTCAAATCCCCCGGTCGTATGTATGGTCCCCTCGGCGCACTGCCGAACACAATGAAGTACGAGTGGATGGTGGCGAGAAAAGTCAGAAAATCCCCCTCTCGCTCGTAACTCCGTCCTACCATACGGATTTAGTCCCCGGAAATCATCCGTCCCCATCCCTGCCACTCCGGCGGCAGTAACTGTGTCAGTCTGAGGATGCCATCCATCCCTGTAGCTCCGTGAGGCTGTGCTGCTGTCCATAATCTCAGAAAATGCGATAGAAATTCCCCTAGGTCATCTCCTATGCAGGGTGCATAGGTCTGATACTCGAATAATATAGCGGCTGAACTAGCCCGTGCAGATAAACGTCGACGGTTGGTATGAATCCTTCGTGCCATCTAAGAAATAAATAACTTCGTCAGACTTTTTACGAATTTCCTTACTCATTTCATAACATAATTTGTTTTCCTTATTTTCGTTCAACCCTTATTTGGGTTCATTGTACTTATTTCCTTATAATTTCATAAGATAGAAGCTTTTAAACTTTTCATTCGGGATTCTTTTATTCGAAACTTGTTACTTAAGATTCCTTGAATCTTCTTAATGGATTTCATTCCATTTCTTACTTTTAGCATAAAGTCTTATGCATAATTTTTTTTTTTTTATTTTTTTTTTTTTTTTTTTTTTTTTTTACGACAACAAGGGTTAAACCTTGATTCTTTACTTATATCTCTTATCCTTTCCATTTTAGATTTTCTTCTCGTTTCCTTCCTTCCTTTTTGGAATTGAAGGTGAGTGTTAATTCGAATCGATTCGTCTTATTTCTTTAAGGAATTTGTTATATTTGTAGGTTTCCATTTCTTTAGGTCAGATCTTAATTCTTTAAGATCTTAAGATAAGGAAATATTCATATCCTTTGCATATGAAATCATAACTTGTGAAACTTTTACCTTCTTCTCGTTGAGCATGATGTGTCGGAGTGCTAGGCTTGTCGACTCACTCAACTAGTCTAGCGAAAGATGCTAGACTAACTCGAAAGAAGACTCTTGGGATTTAGAGCAAAAACGCTCTGATACCACTCTGTCACGTCCCGACCTCCGTCCTCACGGCAGAGACCGGGTGTGAGATTATAGAATAAAAAGATAACAGTTTCGAAGAACCTTGAAAGCTTTGACTGAACGAAAGATAGTTGATTAACTGTGTTCAGTTCACAACAAAGAGTAATTACATGATTGGCATCATCGCCAGAATTTACAAATGGAACCTCTTGCAGCGGAAAAACAGGATCAACATAAGTCTACGTGTATGAAGACACGTAGACACCCAAGTCTATATTTAAAAGTCCGACAAGCCCACCATAGCACATCCTTTCATCAAGCCTCCACCTGCACATTTAGAAATATATGCAGGGCTGAGTACAAAAGTACTCAGTAGGCACATTGCCCGAAATCACACACATACATATATAATTGTCAATGCCGTAAGAGTGACACGTAGGGATTTTGTCTTTAAAAGTACCTACGTTCACTAAATCATTTTTGTGAAACCTTAACTTTTGACAGCGCTGTCTACGTTCTTTAGTACTACGCCATATCGGTTCTTTTTGAGTCCGAGAAGGTGGCCACCTTCTACGGACACCTTGACCGGCCAACCCTTTCGATGACTCACGGTCCTTGTGTACACGACTCGAGTGGGTTTTGCCTGCCCACTGGAATCCGAATTCGATCTTATCATTGGAACCTTAACCAGATAGGCTTCATACAAAACATAAAACATTTCGGCAAGACAATACTTTGAAAACATCTTTTCTCATTTTGAAATCCTTTCGAAATCAATATAAATAGCATACGATCACACATAATTTTCTTTGTAATAGAAAGCCTACTTGAATAGCTTCAGTTTGCACTTGCTGTAGTCTTGAAATGCTCAATCGATCTCTCGTACGAACCTTTAAAATTTCTTGTATAAATTAAAATATTCATAGTGCATTTAAAACCATTTAATTCGTAAGAATATAAATTATTCTCGGTTCTCGATTTTATTCGTTAATTTGTAAATATTGATCCCTAGAATCAATATTCTTTCTAAGGTGTTAAACTTCGATTCCATTATTCTCTTAATAATTAATTCATGATAATTAATTATTCAAATAACTTTGTGAGTTAAAATTATTTAACTCTCGGCATCACCTTAATATATATATTCTTAATTAATATCTAAATATACTTAGAGATATTAAATCTCTAACTTAATAATCCAATTAATTTAATTAATTAGATTTCTTAATTCCCAAATTTGAATTTAATTGACTATGACATATTCGAATATTTGGTACGTATAACTTTTACGTAATTTATTTAATTTAGTTTCTACTAAATTAAATATTGAGCTCATTAAATTCTTTTATTTGGATTCTCGTAAGGTATACAACTCGGCCCAACTTTTAAATTGTCTCGACTTGTTTCTCGTTAAATTTTCGGCCCAATACTAATTTATTTTCGGCCCATTTGATACTATCCTCAGTCCAATATTCAACCCATCACATAATTTAATCTTTGGCCCATATATCATCTAACTTAAACCCAATCTATTTAATTCACTAGGCCCAGATTAAGAAAATTCCCATCCCAATTCGAAGCCCAGTCCAACTTCTACCTAAACCCTTCTTTCCTTCCTTCACTTCTGCGATTCTTCTTTCCCTCACAGACACCATCCAATCTCTCTGTATCTCTTGCCTCTTTCTCTTTCCTCTCCTTCTCTCGTTTCCTCTCTTTCCCTCTGCTTTCTCTTTTCTCTATCTCTTTTCTCGACTACTGAACGGCAAAGAGTTCGCCATGGTGTTGCTGTCGATTAACTCCTCTCCCTCTAAGGTAACCTTCTCTTTTCTCTCTGATTCTGTTTTCTCTCTTTCTCACTATCTGCTTCTAATCTTTCTATTGATCTCTTTCTCCTAGATGCTTTTCTCGCTCCCTTCCTATTACCGTGGTATTCTTACCTCTAATTTCTTCCCACTGAGGTAAATTAATTTGTAATTTTTCTATTTAAATTTTCTAAACCTGAACTGTGTCTGCATGTTAAAGATTTGAACTAAGATTTAATTTGAAAAGGTTTTGAGTTCTGTAATTTCTTGAAATGATTTCCTTTCTGAATTAAGGTGTTCTATTGGGTGGTTTGGTGTTCATATTGTTCGGTGGTTTGGCTCTTGTTGGTGATTTGGAAATTTGGTTAGAATGGTACCCCACGTTTCTCTTACTCACCAAGAACCGAAATTTCTCAATTTAACGCTAAGTGTTTGTCTAATTGCTTGTGTGCTTTTTGATTAGATGTAGATGCCTACTTTCTGAAATTATTACACTGTATGTTATAGATTTACTAAATTTTTCTATTCATAAATTAAATGCTAATGTTTACTTACTGTAATAATGCTCCGCTTCTTCTTGGTTTGGTTTTTTTTTTTCCAGATTGTTTAGTAATGCGTTTCTGTTTGTTTTGTTTAGGGTTTGATGTAATTTGGTTGAGATGTGAGGTGCTGAACAGAAAGAATTCGTTCAAATGGTTTTACAAAGTTCTGTCCTTGATGGCAGCTATAGCTAGCCTTTCCCCTCTGCTAAGTTATTATGCTTTGTAGTTTCTGTTTAAGAATTTCAGTTTAATTTGCTATTAGAAAGTGTTAGGAAACATGTTTATGTTGCATGTTAAATCACAATTCAGTCTCTGGTTTGGGAGTGAAGTATTACTTAAGTTTTACTTTAATTAATAGACTTTTGGTATGTAGTATTATGTTCTGGAAAATGTGTACTCTTATATGCTTAATGTTATGTTTCCGTTCTGGAATATTATGCCATGTTTTCTTTATAATGCTTACTTTGACAGGAATATATATTCATACTCTGTGTTGGTATTCTGGGTAGAATGCTTATGTTCTGATTTTCCAGTTCTATTTTAAATGACTGTTTAACCTGTCAGAAACACAAACTTGTCCTCTGTTCCTTATTTTTCTGGTGAAGCAATGTATATATATTTATATACTGAGCTCGAGCTGTGAAATTGTATGATTATTTTAATTGAGAGGCAGGACAGTTTATAATATATGATTGTAAGGTGAATTAAAAGAGGTATAAATGGAAAGTAGAGCTAAGCTTAGTTCATTACCTTTGTCTTGAACTACTTCTTCTTCCTGTGTATGAACTTAAAACTGCTGGGATATGTTCTAATATTTAGGTGTTTGTTCTTGAAATTTTCTGAAGATTGTAACCGGTTTTAGCAGCCTCTGTGCTCTCTTTTTATAGATAACTTTTAAGTATATGCTGTTAACTTGTAATTTAAGAGTTGATACTCTATTAATAGCTTGATAATTATTGTTTTGCAGATGTGGAGGAGTATGTATCCACCTTGGACACCTCCCTTTGACTCAGCACAGTTTTGTACTGCCACCTTGCACGCCTTGCAGCCATGTGGCTGGGGTTCCTACTTACAGCAGCCTGGCTGCTTTATTCTTGCCCTTTAACTGTCTTTTCCATTGTCTTATATGATAATTACTTACCACTGTAACTGTATGTATTAGATTAGATTTTTACTATGCTTTCCAAGATACATGTCTATCTATATATTTATTTTATGTATTTACTTAGTTTACAACTGGAAACATGATACAAATTTTTTTTTTTATATCTATGCGTGTGATTCTTATTGTGCTTGAAACATTTCAGCAACATGTAATATGTACCAACCGTATGGTTTAATTTGCAATACATAACATTTATATATATATATATAAGTATAGCATGCTTTTTCAGATTTCAATCAATATATATATATATATATATATATATATATATTTAGAGATCACAACTTAATCCTTCAACTATATAATATGCGTCTATGCATATCATTTAAATAGTTCAATTGATATATCACTTATGCTTACACTTAAAAATTATTTTGTTCTTAAAATATTTTAACTTATTAATTAATTAAAATGTTCAATATATATAAATAGTACTCTCGCTCGAATATCATTTATTTCCAAAACTAAAATACGGGGTATTACAGATGATTAGAATACAGATTACCTTATTAAGAGAATTATTCCTTGTGTGTTATGATTAGGAAACACGCACATCTGATATATATATATATATATATATATATATATATATATATGTTCATATACATGTCTATAAACCTTAAAGTGCCAAGTATAGAAAGTAAAACATTGTGTATAAAATAAAAGGTACTGTGAGTCTATAAACAGCTATATATATGTACTTTCATGCTGCAAGAATAGGAAGAAGGAATAATAGCCACAAAATCTGCGAGTAGATTTGTTTCACAAGAAGTAAATGGGAGAAACTAAGTGCTGCACCCTTGGCTAAACCTTCTGTTACATCATACTTATGAAAGAGAAGAGAAAAGCAGAAATAGTAAAGATAAAGAAGAGGGAAGCAACATAACAGCAGCCGAACTGCACACCTCCAACCCTTCCAGATTCGCATCTGCACCAAAAGATATCACCCCATTAATATGTACTCAGAAGTCAACATATGCAGAAACATAGCAAAGCCACACTTAAGTTTATAGCTGTGAAGTAGACAACTAGAGTGATGTAGATGACTTATGAGATAGAAACAACTTAGCTAGAAGCTCTCTTACTTATACACGCAGAAGTGCTTAATAGAAACACTTCTCTATATCTCAAAGAACTCAGATTTCACAAACATACCCTCTCACTCGCACAAGCTCACAGACGCAGCCACACAACCATACAAGAAGAAACCGTCCCAGAAACCCCAGCTTCAGTTTAAGAAACAGTAAGGTAAGCACAGATTTACAACCTTTAGTTCCAATATGAAACCTAGCTAAAAGCATTTCTGTTCTTCTCTTATCAGAAAGAAACCATCACAAGGAGTGCATACCTGAATACTAGAGTAAAGAGTAAGCTCTCTTACTTATATCTAACTGTTAGAATGAAAAGGGGAATTTATGCATAGCCTGAAATCTTTAAAACTCTGGGAAAACTAAGACTTACACTTTGAGGCCTTAAACTATTTCTTAAAAGTTAGCATACTGTCCCTTTAAGCAGAATACTTGCTAAAAGAATTAATTAAGTTTTAAGCTTCAGTAATTAAAGTTATCATACTGAGAAGCTTTTAGATCCTTATTGCTTAGAAAACAACTCATAGATTCCTGAACATATGTATATATGCATGCAGATTCAAGAATAGAACACATAAATACTTACACGTATAGCTTCTGATGTTAGAACTAGAACTTTTGATTATCATATTCTGTTTCCAGAACATAAGTAATACTTGCTCACCTCCATAATAGGAAACCAACTCAATAGTATAAAGCTCAGAATTTAAAAACAGAAATTACCTCTCAGCTTACAACCAAACTCCAAAATCACTTCCCACGAATAAGTTAAAGCAAGACCAGCAACCAAAGTATTCCTCAGTAAGAATAAGAACAGAACTGGGGTTAAAAACTTGATTAAAACTTTAACACTTTTCAGAACTAGAAACTCTTAAATTAAACAGAAACCGAAAAGAGTTTTGCTCATACTGTAAGCGAAGAATTAAAATCTAAGTTCAAAAAAAAAAAAAATTCCAGATTTGAACCCCAAATTTCGAAATCATAGCCTGCCAAATTTTGAAACCATAAACTGATGAAGATTTGAACATGCAGTAAGAAAATTGTGTAATCGTTTAAAATCTGAGGCTAAAATGAATGGAATTTGAATCAAAGTAAAAGAAATTAGAGGAAGGTAGGAAATTACCTAGGAGAAGCCAAGGCTTGCAGCCCAGAAGCAGCTCCGACCACCCCACCGTCCCTTTTCCCTACCAAATCAAGAGAGCAGAGAGTAAGGGAATGAGAAATTAAGATAATTCCAGAGGATGATTAAATCGAAACATGCAGAACCAAATCTTGAAACCTTAAAAGGCTGAAATGGAGTAGGAATTGAAATCAGGATTTCTAAGCTATAATTCTGGAAAATAGAAGGAGATGAGGAGAATACCTCAAGGAGTAAACGGCGACTGGAAACCCCAGGGTGAACTGTTCTACCATCGGTAAGTAAAGTCGGGCGATGAACAGAAAGCAAGGATTCTAAGTAGAGAAAGGATTCGGAGCGGAGAAAGGAGCAGAGTGAAGGGAATCGCCGAGGGAAAGATAGGAACGAGAAGACGAGGGAGGAACAGTAGAGTCGGGCGTATGAACTAGGGTTCTAGTCTCTGTTTAGAAATAGATTAATCAATTGGGCTGGGTAAATAAAACGTAAATGGGCCGAAATGAATAAAACAAAAGGGCCAAGTAATAAAAAAAAATCTAGTGGACTGAATAATAAGATGTAGATTGGGCTCGTTTTTAAATAATTATTGGGCCTATTGAGCATATAGAATGAGCCCAGATTGGGTATTAAAAATGAATTAAGATATCCCTTAATTATGAATTTAGTAATAAAATTTCTTAATTGGTTTTGAATAGATTAATATTAACCATTAGAGCTTTGAATAAGCATTTAAATTAGAATTTATTTAATTCGAGTAAGTTATCTCGAATAATCATAATCCCCGTTATTAAACTATTCGGAGTAAGTATCTCGGCTTACTATAGTACCCAAAATTAGATAGAATGACTTAGAATAAATTATAGTGTTTCAAAAAAAAATAAAATAGGTAACATTTGGAACTCTTCAATAATGAGTTGGATTAACTATTAGAAACTCAATTCTAAATTGAGTAATTATTAAGTAAACTATGAAATAATAGTATATTATTTCATTTTAATTAGATTAGATAATTTAATACTCACTAAGAGTATTTTCTTCTTAATTGCGATTAAGGATCAGCGAAGGGGAATTTCAGTCGTTCTAAATCAGCACTTCGTTAGACGAGGAAGCATATCAGGTAGGCTTTCTTTTACAAATAAAATCGCATGCGTTGTACTAAAGTATGATTTTCATTTTAGAATGCTTTAGAATTTGAAATGTTATGAATATTGCATTGTCGGAAATATTTATATTTTGGTATGATGCGTATCTGTTGACAATTAATCGATTTCGGGCCTTTAAAGATTTATATCTTTTAAGGTTAGTGTACACCAGAACCGTGAGTCATCTTAGCAGGTTGGCCGGTTCAGTGTTCGCGGAAAGTGGCCACTTTCCCGACACACAGAATTACAGATATGTATGATTACTCCAGAACTTAGACTGGCCAGTCGAACTTTTAAGATCACAAGAATTTTAGTGAACATAGGTCCTTTAGTGACAAAATCCCTATGTTGCACTGTATTACGACAATTGCAAATATATCAGTACGAATGTGATTTCGGCATGTGTTTACTGAGTACTTTCGTACTCAGCCCTGCATATACTTATAAATGTGCAGGTTAAGTCGTGATGACGAAATGGAAGGCTCAGCGGTGGGTTTTCT
This sequence comes from Leonotis leonurus, assembly GCA_026898415.1. NCBI lineage: Eukaryota > Viridiplantae > Streptophyta > Magnoliopsida > Lamiales > Lamiaceae > Leonotis > Leonotis leonurus. The sequence goes on along the minus strand of JAPKLX010000796.1, from coordinate 29,731 downwards.
CAAACTCTTACGTTTTTACTCTCGGTGGTTTATATGTCGTCATACATGTAAATCCAGATATTGATCCAGTTTCCGCTGTAAGACTTATTTAAGCTTTAAGAACTTAACTGTTATCTTATTCGTGTCGAACCATGTATTTTAGACTTGTACTCGTTCTCCGTGTTTTCTAGATGTGTTATAGACTTTGTTGACATCGAATGTTAAGTTTTCGTTGATGTATTGGATTTCGGTCACACAACTCTATCGAAATCTTCCTCTTTGGTGTACGTTCCACGTTTCATCTATTTATCAACGTTTTCGTTTCGTTTCATTATCCGTTTTTCCCTGTTAGTCACGTTTTCCTCGATTTTACTTAGAGAAGTGAAATGGGGACGTGACATTAATAGTTGCTGTATTTATATATATATTATGAAATTGGGATAGGCATAATTAATTTCTTAAAGATATTCTCCCTTTGGGATAGATTTTGATTATGACTTAAGGATCTTCTCCCAATATGATCAGTAATTGTTATACGAACCTCGTTGTATTTCGATATATATGTTGTGATAATTTGATGAGATGCACGAGTTGTTGTTATGTTTTGATGATATATATATATATATATATGACATGCATGTTGGGATAGTTTGATGACCTTAGCTGACTTGGTTAGATTAGACACAATTACTTATGTAGTTTAAATAATCGCATATAAAAATCTTGATTGTAACATGTAACCCTTATTAATGACCGAAATGATCGTGATCTCCAAATGCGTAGCATCAAACAATCTAAGCATCAACATGTAATTCATAAATGCAAATCAATGACGTACAAAATATTTTAAACGTAAGGATATTCCCTCTCTCTATTAAAGTCCAAATAATTTACCAATACATTATCTCCCTTTATTCAACTTGTAATACCCCGTCTTTTTAAGTTCCGAAATAAACGATATTCGAGCGCGATTATTATTTATATATTGAACCTTTTAATTAATTATTGAGAGTTAAAATAATTTAAGAAGAATATTTGGATTAAGATGATAAGTATTTATGGACTTTTGATTAATATTTCGGTAAAGATCGATATAAGGTATGAATATACCTTGGAAATATATAAGTGTAAGAATATGTTACATGTTATATATAGGTACCTTGGCAAATTAAATGGTATGCATAGGTTGCATACACCACAAGATAATGTGGTATAAATCTCATCTATATATATATATATATATATATATATAACCTATGTTGGATATATGTATATATGTGTAGCATACTTAAAAGTTGTGCAAGAAATAAGAAACCTCACGCATACATATTTATATGTAATTACCATTAGTATAACCTGCACTATGTTGGAAGAAAAGGAGTTAACACTCAAGTGGTTGAACATGCATGCAAGTGTATTCAATTAAATAAGGAAAGATAATAAAATGAAACACTTCATTTAAACTATAAACTATAAGCTATGAAATATATAGATATACATGGTATGATAGTAAGCAAATAATAAATATCTAAGTGTAATACATCAAACAGCTATGCTGCTGCAGTCTATTAAACAAAGGAAAGAAGAAATTACTTCTATAAGTGTAAGTAAGTAATGATCATAACACAAAATGGAAAGGAAAACCAAAGAAAGATATCAGCAGCCATGCTGCTGCAATTAGAAAACAGAGCAGAAAGCTGTGAACCACGGTTGAGTGAGAGAGGGTAGTTCTCCATTCATGCCTTCATCCCATGCCCTACAAATAATAGCATTAAGTCTATTAGTATAGCTATCTAACCTTAAGCACTAAGCTATCAATAATACACTACAACCACATCTATATAAATGAGTAGAGGGCTGCCTGTCACGCCCCGTTCTCCGCCCTTGTGGCGAAGTCCGGATACGTGACTATAAAACAATTAATTAAATAAAGAATAAAAGGAAAACTGTGGACTTAACCGTACGAAAGGATATTTTATAACTGAGTTTTAGTTCATAACAAGAGTTTAACTCTGAATTGACACATTCGTCAATCAAAACAAATAAAACCTCTTGCAGCGGAAAAAGGATCGACTGAAGTCTACGTGTATGAAGACACGTAGACACCCAAGACTTTAAATAAAGACCGACAAGCCTGCCATAGCATCTCCACCTTCATCATCGCTCAACCTGCACATTTATAAATACATGCAGGGCTGAGTACAAATTGTACTCAGTAGACACATTGCCAAAATCACACACATACAAATATAATTGTCAATGCCGTAAGAGTGACACGTAGGGATTTTCTTTAAAAGTACCTACGTTCACTAAATCCTTTTTGTGAAACCTGTATTTTGACTGCAGTCATTTCTTTAGTATAATGCCATATCTGTAATTTGATTGTACTGAGAGTAATTTATGGTACCGAGAAGGTGGCCACCTTCTACGGACACCGAACCGGTCGACAACTACGACGACTCACGGTCCACTGAACCGGCCAACCCGATAGATGACTCCCGGTTTACTGTAACCGGCCATCCCTTAACGATGACTCACGGTTATATGTGCACAGTTATTTCGATTTACAATTCTTCGGATCCTTAAACAAGGAATCCAGGATCCTTACACCAGGTACCCTTAATCAGATAGGCATTTATACAAAACGTAAATCATTTCGGCAAGACAATACTTTGAAACATTCTCAATTTGAAATCATTTCGAAATCAACATAAATAGCATATGGCACACATAAATTTTATAGAGTTTAGAAAAGCCTACTTGGATAACTTTGGATTGCACTTGCTTTGGTCTCGAAACGCGAAACAGGTCTCTCGTACGAACCTTTAGAAAAACTCGTATAAATTAAAATATCCTTCGTGCATTTGGAACCTTTAGTCGTAAGAATATATATATTCTTGGTTCTCGTTTCGACTCGTTAATCGAGGTATTGATACTTAAGATCAATATTACTTATAAAGTGTTGAATCCTCGATTCAATTCATTCCGGTAATTGCCTTTAATGCAATAACTGTATTAACACTTAATGAAATAATTAATTCTTGATCATTAATTATTCATTTAAGTTCAAATTATTAAATCCTTTCAAACCTCAAATTTTAAATTCCTTAAATCCATCCTTAATAAAATTAGAGACCTTAATTCTCTTAATTTAGATCCCAATTACTAATAAATTGGATCTTTTTGATTTAATACTTTGGCTTTAATTTGTCCAAATTAATAGCTTTAAATATTAACACTTAAATGTATATATATTATCCCTTCTTCCATTATTAATATCACTAATTAATTGAGCTCCATCTTAATTAAAAGACAAGCTTAATTTAATTAAGCCTTATTCGATTAATTTATTAATCAAATGATTAAGTAAATCTTAGCCCATTTAAATAAAATCTAATCCTATTAACATGTTATAACACTAATTAATTCTAGTCTACTCCAAAAATTTTCCAACCCATCTTAATATGAATTTCGGCCCATTAGTATTAATTATCATATTTTAACTTAAGCCCAATGAATTATTAAACTGGACTCAAAACTCGGCCCACTACTTAATAATTTCGGCCCAGACATTTAACTATAGCTTGGCCCAATCCTTTAGTAAATCTCGGCCCATAAGAATAATTAGACTAAACTTCTCCTGGGCCAAGTTAAATTAAATAAATTGGCCCATCCTTCTATATAACCCAGCCCGTGACCCGGCCCAACTCCTAACCCATGTTCTAGACACACCCATTAACCCTAAGTAGGCAAGCACACACACTTGTCCACTTTCACCTTCAACTCTTTCTTCTCCCTTATTCAGCTGCACCAACACAAAACAGTACACACCTACACACTCATCTTTCTATCTCTCGGCAATCTCTTCCGCTGCGCTCGCCCATAATCTCTCAGTTGTTTCTCTATCACTGTCGGCGCTCCACCGGCTGCCTTCCCCATCGGCCCTCACTTCTCTCTCTCTCCATCTCTTGGTCGATCCATTCTATCTCATAGTTTCTCGACTCTCTCTCTGATCTCCCTGTCTCTTCTTCTCGCAGCTTTCGACTCACGGTGGAAGCTCACCGGCGCTAAGTCGCCAAAGATCATCTCCTAAGGTACAATTCTCATCCTTTCTCTATATGTCTTTCTATGTTTGTGGGTTCTAACTTCAGTTTCAATCTTTATTATTTCTTCAAAATTTCTCTAAAAATCTTTAGTCTCTATCTGATTGATTCTCGGCGAACTCCTCTACTGGACGGCAGAGTGACTCACCGGAGTTTCTCCCGCCAGCCGCCGTTACCTCTCGCCTGAGATTCTGTCTCAGCCTTCTCTCGATTCCTCCCTCTAGGAAATTTCTAAACTTAATTCTTTACAGTTTGTGGAAGTCTTTATTTCATTTCTTAATTCTCTAGCTCTGCATGTTAAAGATTTGAACTAAGACTCAATTTGGGAAGGGTTTGGGGGAAATCCTAGTTTCTGAATTTATTTCCTTCCTTTCTGATTATGCTTATTTCCTTACTGTAATGAGATGCTTAGTTTGGTCGATTTGGTTCTTATTTGCGAGGGTTAAATGTTGAAGCGGGGCTTCTGATTCTGGAACTGTCTTGGGAGAGCAGATTTCCTCCTTAGGTAATTTCTTAATCTATCTCCCTTACCACACCTTTTTATTAATATTCTGATTTATTACAGATTTTTAGTGATAGTTTCAGATTTAAATCAATTTCATAATCTCTTATTCTGATCTGTATTTTAAATTTTATGGTTTCTGGAATTTGTATGTGTATATGTTCTGTACCATTATGCATATATAGTGGAGTAGGAAATGTTCTTATTTCTATGTTATATGTTCTGAAACGTATGCTATATATTCTGAAGATATGCTAATTGTTCTGAAGTTCTGAATACTAGTCTATGTACTAAGGTCTGAAATATATCAACATAGACCTATGTTCTAAAATCTGAAATATATATATATATATATATATATATATGTACTGGACTTGATAACTACCTGGTTTTATTCTTATATTCTGAAATCTGGAGATGTTTGAGTATAAGCCTATGTTTTAAAAGCTTGAAAACTGTCTGGTTGATACTTCTGTTTTCATGGATTGGGAATGGTTCTAAGTTTTCTGTTTTCATGTGATACTTAGGAGAGCAGAACATAGTTTATAGACATATGATTGTAAGTTTGAACTCTACGAGGTATAAATGGAAGGTATAACTAGAGTTTAGTTTCATTACCTTATGAACTGCTATTTCTTCTCTTCTCCTGGTTCTTCCTTTAAGTCTCAAATTCGGCAGCATTTTAGTATGGTTTGAGTGGGTTATAATTATTTGCTAAGGTTTTACTTCTTTATATAGAGAGGCAATGAATCTTTATTGGTTGCTCTCTCCCTACTTGCTATCTGCACTAGACTCACTTCTCTGGATGCTGCAGGGTGTGGATAGATTGAGTGAAGTGAAGTGAGGCGTGTGGCAGCAGCTCTGCTCCTATTTCTCTCTTCAGCCGCCTACTACTGCAGCCTATGCTATCAATTTCTCTTATTTAATTCTCTAACTTGCTCTATTTTCTTACTCTTTTTATTCTTATTGGTTTGGATTTGGTAGCTTATGCAGGGTCTTGGTTTGTGTGAGGGAGGGTAGTAGTGCAGTTCCTGCCTTTCCTTCCCTAGGCAGCCGTCCAAATCCCACTTTTTAGAGATTTTGAGTTCTTTGATAATATCTCTTTTAACACTTTTTAGAAATCTTTTATAGGTCTTCTTATGAGGTTCATTGCAGCCTTATCCTACTTTAGCTTGTCTTTGTACCCTTCTTTATATACACCACTTGATGTTTGTATTTATTTATTTTTTTTCTTTAGGTTACAAGATAGACACAATCAGATGTAAGTTTATTAAGACAGTATTTTATCTTCTTTCTTCATTAACAATTCGTGTAACAGCTTTATGGGTTTCTATCTTAATTCATTTCTTGTTTATTAAATCCATGTCATCTATACTCATATATACATATAAGTATTTATTATACACATCCTATCTTATACTTTTTGTTACAATTATTTAATATTTCAAGAGAGTAATTATACAATCTCATCTAAATAATTTAGAAGATTGTGTTTTAACTTTACTTGGTGGATATTACTTCTCTAAATTCCTTAAGGTATCACAATAATAATCATAAGAATAATAATAATAATATAATTTCCTTTAGGATAATATTTGATACTAGTTCTTAATAATAATTAACAAAGATTTAATCCCATATTAAATCTCATTCATAATTTGAAATTGGAATTATTCCAATTTAGATACTATGAGAATAATTATTTCAACGTTCATATTCACGAAATTTTAATTAGTCATGAATTTTCTAATACGAGATAGCTCTAAAAATAGCGGGGCATTACACTGCCTTATGAAACGTTTCACCACACCCAAAAACACACTTAAAAACACTAGCAGTGCAACCATCTTTTTAACACACAAGAAGAAGAAGTAGTTCAAGTTAAGGTAATGAAACTAAGCTCTAACTATACTTCAATACATATCTTTTACAGTTTCAAATTACAATCATATTTAACTTATAAATCTGCCCTCCAATATTATAAATGAAAACAGAAAACATACAATGGTAAATGTCCAGATTTCATTAAAGAGTTAAAATGATTTTAAAGTCCAGCATATATGTAGATATATATATGTTTTAAATCCCAGTTTAAGGGCAGAACATGAACTAGGCAGAATTTCAGATTTCAGAACATAAGAAAATCATGTAGTTTCAAAGTTCAGTTTATATATACATATGTTAATATATCAGTTAATGGCCAGAGCATATATATATATATATCATGTTTCATCAGAACACCAGAAACGGATTTGGAAAATAGGGTTCTGTAAATTAAATCAGTATAAACAAAGCACAAGTTCCAGAGTCAATTGCTTCAGAATAAGAAATGAATGGTGAAGTCAACCAACACAGAACCTAGGCTTACTCCAGTAATTTCCAGAACATAGAACAGAATAGAAATTCATGCTTCGGTCAAACTGAGCATTTGTTTAAAACAGAGAATAAATTCTAGATCCTAGATTAAATGCAGTCATTAAATCAGAATATAAGCATAAACTTAGAACTAAAAACGTGCATGACAGAAACTAAAAATCTAAAATGAGGCAGAATTAAAGCTTAGCTTATGCAAGCTCTTCAATTCGGTGGTCTTAAGGAAAATCACCTCCATTCAAACTGACACATGTAAATGAAGGTTAGGAAGTCGTAACACTTAACAAGAAAATAAAGGAAAGAGCTTATCCTATACAGAAATTAACATGCAGAAACAGAATCGAAACCTAAGAAAGAGCAGAAAATAAAGAAAGATAGATCTTTTACCTTAGGAGCCAATTAGCTTCCATAAGAGAAACTTGGAGATAGGGAGACTCTACTTCCTGCAGAAAATAAAGAAAATTTTTAGAGCAAATGAATAGAGAACGAATACAGGGAGAAATAAGAGTTACCGTGTAGAAACAGAGAGCTTAGGAGTCAAGCTCTTCACCATTTCAGCCAAGACAGGAAACATAGAAATAGATAGTGTAGAAGTCAAGCTTTTCGATATTCCAGTCACTGAGAAGAAGATAGAAACAGGGAGAGAGAGGAAAGACTTACTGGGGAGAGGGCTTAACGCCGAGAGAGAAAGGAGAGTGAAAGCAGAGAGAGAAGAGAGAGTATCGAGAGGGATGGAAGAAGAGTGAGGGAGAAAGATGAAGAGAGAAGCAGAGAGGAATCGAGAGGGAGAAGGAAGGAGTTTGTGTCTGGTGAGGAAATGAGGGGTTAGGGTTAGAAGTTAGGGTTTGTTAGAACTTGGCCGGGTTTGGGCCGGGTTCTGGGCCGGGTTAGAACAATGAGTGGGCTGGGATTTATTTGTTCTGGGCCTTAAGGGAGGAAATGAATTGGGCCGAGGGTTTAATTTACTGGGCCGAAAAATATATTAAGATAGAGCTATAATAATTGGAATGGGCCCAGTTACTAAAATTAAGTTAATTAATACTTAAACTAATTAAATTAATTGTTAAGCTCACTTAATTAATTCAAATGGACTAGTTTAAACATTTTAATAAGATAAAATTTATTAAGATGGAGTTACATCAATTAGAAATATTAAATGTTAAAGAAGGGATAGTGAGATATATACCCCTTAAGTATTAATAATTAGAGCTTATAATAATAAAAGTCTAAGTATGAAATAAAGAAAATCCAATTTATTTAATAATTGGGTTCTAAAATAAGAGAATTAATGTCTCTAAATTATAAAGGATTTATTGAAAGTACTAATATTCTAAGGTTATGTAAAGAGTTAAATAAAAAGAACTTATAATATTAATTGAATAATTAATTATTTCAGTAAGTGTTAATACACTTATTGCACTTAAATGCAATTACCGGAGTAATTGAATCGATGATTCAACACTTTATAAATAATATTGATCTGAAAAATCAATATCTCGATTAACGAATCGAAACAAGAACTCAGAATAGTATATTCTTACAATTAAATATTTCAAATGCACTAAGGGCATTTTAACTTATATGAGCTTTTCTAAAAGGTTCTTACGAGAGATCAACCTCGCATTCCGTGACCACCGAGAGAAGATGATGACGAAATTACTGTCCGTCGTCCCTAACGACGGATAAAATCCGTCGCCAGTCCGTCGTTAGCTAACGACGGATTCTCTTTTCCGTCGTCTGCTGGGCTAACGAGGATCGAAATACAGACGGAAAAAATCAGTCGTTAACCCTTCGGGACGACGAATTTCCTTTGCTAAAGACGAATTTTTCCATCGCCAGTGGCGCATTTTTTTGTGGTGCAAGCCAATGGAACTTTGCGAAGGCCATATAATGCTTTCTTCAGACGGCAGACATGATTAGGAAATCGAGGATCCACAAAACCAGGAGGTTGAGACATATAGACAGGTTTGCGAAGTACCCAATTCAGAAAGGCATTTTTAACATCAAGTTGGTGGAGAGACCAACGAAACTGAATCGCAATAGCCAGGATGACACGCACTGTAGTTGCTATAACCACTGGACTGAAGATGTGATGAAAATCCATGCCAGGAATTTGAGTGAAAGCCTGAGCGACCAGACGTTCTTTGTGTCGTTCCACAGAGCCATCTGAGTTAAACTTAGTACGAAAAACCCATTTGGAGCCAACATTGTTTGTATGAGAGGGACAGGGTACCAGATCCCAAGTGTCGTTAGAACGAAGGGCATTAATTTCCTCTTGCATAGAGGACAACCAAACTAGACTTTTAGCGGCAGATTTGAAACCTTTAGGCTCATTGGAAGCATGTAAAGCAGACAAGAGAGTTGTAGAAGCCAAGTCCACAGGATATCGCGGCTTAAAGATCCCAATCTTAGATCTCGTGACCAGAGGATGAGACGGCAATGGCTTAGTATTGATCAGAGGGGCAGGCTCGTCGATGGGGTCGGCAAGAGGAGGCTCGGTGGAAGCCTGTTGTGGCTCGGCAGAAGGTTGGGAAAGAAGGTCCTCTTCGTCGATGAGCGGTCATGGCGAGACCGGAGGTGGAGAGCGTGTGGGCTCAGAGACACACGAAGATTCCAAGTTAAGAAAACTCGAAATATCATCATGAGGCTGCTGGGAGGAAGCTATAACACCTGAGAAAGGAAAGTTACAGTCATCAAATTGGGCATGACGAGTTAGAAATATCTTAGCGGAAGTAGGATCGTAACACCGAAAACCCTTATGTGCAGTGCTGTAGCCCAAGAAGATACATGGACGGCTGCGAGGAGCAAGCTTGTGAGGAGTGTAGTCACGTAGATAAGGGTAAACTCAACACCCAAAGATCCTTATATTTGCATAATTCGGAGATTGCCCAAAAACCAATTCAAAGGGTGATTTGTGGTCCAGAATGGCAGTAGGAAGACGATTGATCACATACATAGCTGTAGAGAAAGCATGACACCAAAGAGAAGCCGGAGCATGAGCATGAAACATCATAGAGAGGCCAGTTTCAGTGATATGGCGATGCTTTCTCTCAGCACGACCATTTTGTTGAGGTGTATAAGGACAAGACATACAATGAAAGATCCCATGAAGACTCAGAAAATTTTGAAGACGTATGTTTGTAAATTCAGTACCCCCATCACTCTGAAAAACCTTTAGTTTCCTTGAAAATATATTACAAAACCATTTAGTAATAAAATCATATTATTAGAAAGATTGATTGAATGATATAGATTATATATTTTAAGCTTGTAGATATTGTTCATTTGTTATGGAAAATGAGTTCTTTTATAATTTAAAATATACACGTTTAAGTGGATGTGAACAAAATTAACTGAATTTAAATAACCAAACTCAAATATTTGATTGGTTCAATTATTTTAATTTGGTTTGATTTTATTTTTAAATCTAATTTTAATACGATTTAAATTGGATTCAGAAAAAATCAAATTGAAATAATATTAAAAAAACCAAATTCTTTTTTCATATTAATTTTTTAATATTAAAGTATAAATTATTTTTATTAAATAAAATTATTGCATCATATATAATTTTATTTTTTTCATTATATTTGATCGTATGTTTAAAAGTTAAAATTATATAATAAATTAAGTGAGATAATCTATTTACATAATTTTTATTTTAATTTTTTTTTCTAAATTTACAAAAAGTAGAATTATAAAATTCAATGTATATTATCATTTGAAACTTAAAAACTATTAAAGATACACGTGAGTGAATTAATAATGTAAATTTTGTGATTATAATTTTAAATTTTAGATTTATAAATTATTTTGTACATGAAAACTATTGAAGATATATATGAATAAGTTTTTTTATAATGAATTATTTTAGAAATAGAACAAAATTAGTTATGAAATAAATTTTTTGGATAAATCGAATTAAATTAAAATAAATTTGGTTAATTTGATAGAGTTAATTTTTTGTTTGGTTGGATTATCTTTTTTCAATCCACTTTTTAAATTTGGTTTTCTAAGATTTTTTAGACCAAATTGAACCGTATATCCAAATGTTTATCCCTATATTTTATAATTTAATATTAAAATATTTTTATTTTGATTATTTTGGTCCATAAAAAAATAAAGGAAAATATAAAGAAAAAAAATAGAGAAATTCGACAATCAAAAGAACAAAAAAAAATGGAAATAACAAACTTACTTGGAATTAATTTATAAGGATGAAATTAACAAATGAATTGTTATTACATTTTATCCTTATTCATTATACACACCAAACATATGGTTAAGTGTAAGGGTAGATCGATGAGAGACAGATCGTGTCCATAGGAACAATCTGTGTTCTCAATAGTAGATTAGCTAACTTGTAAGATCAGATTGAGTTAACGACATGTATCATAGAGCTTGATCTTATCTTATCTATATATTAGAAGAGAGATCAACCTGTAAGGCCATATTAAATAAACGATCTGTGCTATAAAGATCGACCACATTATGTAGTAGGTTAAGTCAAAATTTGAGAACAGATTGTTGTAACAATCTGTTCGTAGGACTAACCTAATCTATCTAGACTTAGTTTTTATTGCATCTATTTTATCGAACAGAAGGTCAACATTATAACAAGGACAGATCGTTATAACGGGGATAGATCGTTATAAAAAGGACAGATCGTTATAATGAGGAGAGATCGTTATAACAAGGACAGGTCGTTATAACAAGGACAGAGCATTATAACAAGGACAGGTCGTTATAACAAGAATAGAGCATTATAACAAGGACAGGTCGTTATAACGAGAATAGAGCATTATAACAAGGACAGGTTGTTATAACGAGGACAAATCGTTAGATCGATGGACAGGTCGATATGAAAATCAAGAAGCAGCGAGATAAGATCAACCTTGTATCAAACAGGTTGACATCAAGCTGCATAAGAAGATATACAAGGAACAGATCGTTATAAACGACCTGTGTCTAACAGATCGATCATCAAGTGCACAAGCGAGCTACATTGTGAGATGGACAACTAGCTGTGCAAGAAGAAACAAGAGAAACAATCTCTGTGTAACAGATCGATCAAAAGATTGATAGCAGATCGATCTGTTGTTCGTGGGGATTTAGCTCAATATTTATTGGATACAACCTACTCAACTACAGGTTGTTTTTAAATCCACCTGTTCTTATGAGATCCTAACGAGCTGCTCATCCCAGTTGGAGGAAGTTATAATCTACCTAAATTGATAAGCTACATGTCCTATGCCACGTCAACATCCACGTAGGACTAACTCCAATGGCTAGAAGTATAGTCAGCAACAATAGTCAAAAGAGCATTTAATGCTTACTGCAAAAGCTGCAAAGACCTTCAACGACTATAATTCAAATATGTCTTTGTTAGGTATTTTAAGTCGATTGTTATCTGGTGTGTTGACCTAACATTTGTGTTTTTGTGTTTTTCACAGGAATGTTGACTTAGCTCCTGACTTAACATAACAACTAGTGTTGACTTGGCGTCCAACTCAACAGCCACGTGGAAGACTGACTCGGCAACGTTGAGAGGACTCATGAAGACTGGAGCGAAGACCAAGTCGTGATAGGCAGTTGAGAGTTTTGTGCTAAGTGGAATTCTGTTCCACAATTCTAGGCAGATATGCGACATGTAACAACTGACTGCGAGAATTGTGGAAGACATGGGCCAGCAGTTGCTATATTCATGGATCCAAACCCATGTAGTCTGTCTATAAATACTAGAATCAATTTTTAGTTAGATACACGGTTTTTGCAGATTAATTTCGTAGTTTTAATTCTGTATGTTTCTTAGCTCGTAAGAACATACATTTAGTATTTTAGTAATAGTGTTGCGGTTATTGTTGTGCTCAACATTGTAATAGCTCAACACTTGTTTTGATTATTCTTTTTGGCCGTAAGGCTTCCGTGTAGGTTATTCATTTATATAACCTACGCAAAAATATCTCGTGTCTTCTACTTTAGCTTCCGCAAATCTTTACTTAGAGTAGTTGATACACTTTCAAGTGGTATCAGAGCCATCACTCGACACACTGAGTGTGGTCCTGACAGTATCACGACTCTAACACATCAATGGATCCAAACAATATTGGAGTATTTCGGCCTCCGATCTTGGATGGCTCGAATTACTCGTACTGGAAGACACGTACCCGTTCATACATTAAGTCGTTAGACAGAAGAACATGGATTTCTGTGAAAAATGGGTGGTCACCACCAAAACAAACTGACGCAGAAGGTGATGTGGTCCCAATACCACATAGCGCATGGTCAAGTGATCATGTTGAGGCTGCTATGCTCGAAGATCGCGCACTCAACGCAATTCTCTTGGCAGTTGACATAAATATGTTCAAGCTGGTCAAGAACTGTACGTGTGCTAAAGATACTTGGGACATCTTGCAAAGGCATTGTGAAGGTGACACCAGCGTTAATCAGTCACGTCTACGTATCTCACCTCTCAATTTGAGAATATGAAGATGGAGGAAGATGAAGACATATCTAGCTACACAAAGAAGATTCTTGACATTTCAAATGAGTGTCAAGATCTGGGAGATGCGTTAAGTAACAAAGTTACGGTCTCCAAAGCACTTCGCACTTTTCCACCTAGGTTCGATATATAGGTAACAGCCATTGAAACATCACAAGCTGTGAATACGATTGAGTTCACGGACCTCATGAACTCTTTTAAGACCTATGAGATGAATCTAGAGGCAAGAGGGACATTCACGAAGAAGAAAATGGTGGCTCTCACAGCAGACACAATCTCGTCACCTTCGTGCAGTAAGTTAACTGACATAATGGAGTCCAGTGAATCCGAAGAAGTGGAAGAGATCCATGAAGGAGATGATGTTGCCATGATCACCAGAAAGTTTAATCGGATGGTGAGGGGATTCAATCGAGACAAGAACAAAGAAAGGCCCAAGGAGCGAGATGTACCACGTCTGGAGTACTATCAACCCCCAAAGAATGATAACAATCAGAGAAGACCTCCTGTTAGGAAAACACCTCACAACGAAGTGCTCAAGTTCAGCTCCTCTAAAATCGACAGCGTACAATGCCATGAATGTAGAGGTTTTGGGCACTTTGCAAATCAGTGCGCGTACACACTTCGAAAAAGGGGTAAGTCCTATTGGGTGTCTTGGAATGATGATGAGCATGATATTTTTGAAGATGTTGATGAAGGATTGTTCGAGAGCATAGCACTGCATGTGACAATAGCACCACATAACAGATCAGGCCAAAACGTTGATGCTGAAACTTTCTGAGATAAGTATGATTCTAACTATTACTCTACATTGTTTTGTTTAAATGCCTCTGTTGATGATATAAGAAGTGTTGAGGATGACATAGACTCTGCATATGGTGAAGAATGCGATGACCATGCTCTCAATATAATACAAGGATTAAAAAAGTTGTATGATGAGCTGTTGGGAAAATGGAAACAACAACCACGAGATCTGGTGACCGCAACAGCTGAGATAACACGACTCAAGGAAGCACGAGCAAAACAGGAGGTGCTGATCACAAAACGCGATATAGAGCTCACCAAGGTGAAATCCCAACTTGAAGAAGCACATTTGACCATCCGCAAGTGGAATACTGGCACTTATTCGCTTCAAGAGATCATGGACAGCGCAAACCCAAGCAAAAGGGGCCTCGGATATGCTGCACCAACTGTGTTTTATCGTGGGTCCACATCGGCAGGAGAAACATCCAATACCAAAGCAGATGTTGTGCTCACAGACCCACCAACACAAACAAAGCAAAGCACCTCTCAAGCAGGAAAAAGTAAGAAAGGTAAGAGAGAGTGAGAGACGTAGAAGGAAATATATATGTCATTACTGTCTCAAACCAGGCCACATAAAACCTTTTTGCTATCAAAAGAAAATGGATGACAAGTCATATTCTGTGCTGCCATAGCAACCCAAAATGATATGGGTAAAGAAAGCTGATCTAACATGTAATGTTGTTTACATAGCATTGAAAACTAACATTTCAGGATCTTGGTACTTTGACAACGGATGTTCACGTCACATGATAGGTAGCAAAACATTTCTTTCCAACTATGAGACTTATGACGGAGGAAATATTTCCTTCGTTGGAGGTTCAAAAGATAAAATCGTAGGGAGAGGTACACTTAATGTTCCTGGTTTGCCTGCTTTAACAAATGTGTATCATGTGCAAGGACTTATGGCAAACTTAATCAATATAAGTCAATTATGTGATGGTAACATGCTTGTAAAATTCACTAAAGATGCATGTGAAGTATACAATAACAGAAACTTGTGTATCATGACAGGTCAAAGGTCGTCAGACAATTGTTATATGACTGATAACCTAAAATGCAACAAGGCTCAAGTTGATGATGTTATACTCTGGCACAAATGATTAGGTCATACTAACTTTCGAAATCTTGGCAGGTTAGTCAAGATGGATGCAGTTAGAGGTCTACCCAAACTTGGGAAGGCAGACCAGATTGTCTGCGGAGACTGTCAAAGAGGAAAATAATTGCATGCATCACACCCTGCTCTACAACACCATGAGCAACACTTTGGAACCAACC
Source organism: Leonotis leonurus (assembly GCA_026898415.1). NCBI lineage: Eukaryota > Viridiplantae > Streptophyta > Magnoliopsida > Lamiales > Lamiaceae > Leonotis > Leonotis leonurus. Next base: position 14,196 of record JAPKLX010000796.1, on the reverse strand, counting down.
AATGCTTTGAACTTATGCATATGGATCTGGTAGGACCCATGGAAGTGGAAAGTATTGGTGGCAAAAGGTATGTACTAGTTGTGGTAGATGATTTTTCCCGTTTCACATGGACATATTTTTTACGAGACAAATCTGAAACATTTGAGATGTTTAGAAATATGTTTGCTCGCGTTGCTAATGTATTTGATGCTAGAATATCTCGTATAAGATCTGATCATGGCCGTGAGTTTGAAAATTCACAATTTACAAGTTTCTGCAATGAAAAGGGAGTATGTCAGGAGTTTGTAGCACCAAAAACTCCACAGTAGAATGGAGTGGTCAAACGCAAGAATAGGACCTTGATTGAGATGGCTAGGGTGATGCTAACCTCAAAACAAATGGCGAAATGTTTTTGGGCTGAGGCAGTAAACACCGCATGTTACATCAACAATCGAGTCAACATTCGACCTGGCACATTCAAAACACTGTATGAGCTACTAAAGGGAAGAAAACCTAACCTAAAACATTTTAGTGTTTTCGGGTGTGTATGTTTTATCTTAAATGATCGTGAGTATCTAACAAAGTTTGATGATAAGAGCGACAAAAGTGTATTTGTTGGGTACTCAACAAACAGCATAGCTTATAGGGTATTTAACCTTCGCATTAAGACAATACAAGAATCTGTTAATGTTGTCTTTGATGACGCAGGTGATGTGAACAAGGAGGTGGAAGCAGAAAACGACGTATATCAAGGGGGAGTTGTTCTACCTCCTGTCGAAACCCAAACTGTTCCACCTAACACAACATCCAGTAGTGATGAGGAAATCAATGTTACACAACAAGGACCAGAAGACGAACAAGATAAGGTTGAAGAGGTTACTCACCGCAGAGAACCTTTGGGAAGAGTTAGAGAAAACCATCCATTGTCTCAAGTCATAGGAAATGTTGAGGATGGTGTTCAGACAAGATGCAAACAACCAATTGACTATTGAGAAATGACGTGCTTGTATTCTGTGTGTTCTACAATTGATGGCGTAAGATGCTTTGTCTCAAAGTTTGAACCAAAAAATGTCAAGGAAGCATTGACTGATGTTTGGACCGGACATTGTTTATCAAAAAGGAAGATCAACACATTCTTATTATTCAAATCTATGTTGATGATATGATTGTCGATTCCACCTCACGCAACATGCTCAATAAATTTTTAGGTGCAATGTCTACAAAGTTCGAGATGAGCATGGTGGGAGAACTCACATACTTCTTTGGACTTCAAGTTAAACAAGGACAAGATGACATCTTTATCTCTCGAAGCAAGTACGCCAAAGAGATGATAAAGCGTTTTAATCTTGAAGGAGCAAAGCACATGAAAACTCCCATGGGCTCTACAGAAAAGTTGACTTAAGATGATGCTGGAGAGGATGTTGACCCAACACTCTACAGATCAATGATAGGGAGTCTACTGTACCTAACATCTACTCGTCCAGATCTGATGTTTAGTGTATGTGTATGTGCCAGGTATCAAGCTAAACCCAAGGTATCTCATATTAAAGCTGTTAAAAGAATCATCAGGTATGTTGTTGGAACATTAGATTTAGTAATCTTTTTTTCTAAAAATATGAATATGAGCTTGATAGGGTTTATTGATTCTGATTGGGCTGTAGATGTGGATGATAGGAAGAGTACAAGTGGAGGTTGTTTTTATCTAGGTAACAACATTGTGTCATGGCATAGCCGTAAGCAAAACTGTGTTTCCTTATCCACTGCTGAGTCCGAATATGTTGCAGCAGGCAGCTGTTGCACACAACTGATGTGGCTCAAACAAATGCTTAGTGACTATGGCTTAGAAAACAATGATCTAGTTGTGTACTGTGACAATATGAGTGCTATAAATATTTCCAAAAATACTGTTCAACACTCAAGGACAAAGCATATTGACATAAGACACCATTTCATCAGAGATTTAGTGGAACAAGAGGTGATAAAGCTTGACTATGTGAAAACGGAAAACCAAGTTGCTGACATTTTCACAAAACCTTTGGATCATGAGAGATTCGTATACTTACGAAAGTCTCTTGTTCTTTGTTTTTATCATTAATGTGTGTTGTACTACACCCATATCCATATCTTTGCTATCTATATCAAAGGGTGTAGCTTGTGTGTCTAACTTGCTGGTATAACATCATAGTCAACATGTTCTGTCTACGGACGCCTGGTATTCTGCTATATATATATTTTTTTTATGTAACTGTGTGGTAAACAATCCAAGTAGTTTGGGGGCACGGCGTTCGTTGCGATGATGCTACCTTACCAAAGGATTGCAAGTGCGACTGCTTTCGAGGGTGAAAGGCGAGGGGCACGGCGTTCGCTGCGACGATGCACTCTACGCTCACTAAATCTTGGATTCTTGTAGTTCTGCACCTATTTTATCAACATGTTGTTCTCTAAATTGTTTCCCTCAACATCCGCAACTTGTGTTTTCTGTACCGCATAATCTAGCATTCTCCTCAACAATCACTTATTTCTCTCTTGGTAGTGGGTTATAACTGTCGTTTAGCGTGTTTTTGGGTTTGTCAGGGTGAAAGTGAAACTGCATAACTTCTTTTGAGTTGAATCGTCGCCAGACTATTTTCCATCATTACATTGTCTGTCACACGAAACCCTAGAAACCGCCTCTATTCTCTCTCTCTTCCATATCCGCACATATTCCAAGACTGATACGGTTTCTCGATTCATAGTTAAAACAAAACATCCGTCGTCATCTTCCCTCATCCAAAAACCCTTCATTTTCTCACTATCAGATTTTTCTCAAAATTCTCCTGAGATGGCTACTCCTCCAAACCCCGACGTTACTGCCCTCCTTCAAGCACTTCAAGCCGCCAACCCTCACCTTTTCCAGGCCCTACACACAACTCCGGCACTGCAAGCCGTAGAGACTCCGCCCGTTCCAGTGGAGACTCAATTTCTGTAGCACCCCTGCCTGTTGACGATACCAGCGCTCCTACACCAGTTACAAACACGGCGACCACCCCTGTGCCTCCGGTTGTTGAAGATACTGCACCATCGGTTACTACTGTCGCTCTGGTCGAGCCTGTCCTAGCATCACCACCATCCCGATCATCATCTCCGCCTGCTGTTCCACCACGAAAGCCTGCAACTCGGGGTTCCAGACTTTCCACACACACTAGTGTGTCCAAGAAGACCAAGAATCTGGCGCCCACTGTCGTCGTTCCTGATGACAGTGAGGATGAAGTATCCTCTGCACCCAAGCGTGCTAGGATTACTGCTGCCGTCAACGTCAAAGTTGAACCCACTTCCTCCGCCGCAACTGCAGTGAAAGGAAAAGAGGCAGTCCAGGCCCCAGTGCTCACTTCTGAGCCGTTTGACGCTACAGGTTGTCCCTTGGACCCTTCTCAAGCCCTTAATCTCCAGTTCTATGATGAGATAACGGCAGTAAAGTGGAAGCACCTCCGCAACGCTCCTTGCATTAGTGAACGCACCGTTGACGAGAAAACATTCGACGAGAACAATTTGCTCTCCTTCTTTCGTACCCGGGGACTGTTGGGTATTGTTTTTGAACTTCCTCCTTTCGTTAAGTCCATTGTTAGACACTTCTATTGCAACTTGCATCGCATGTTTGGAAATCGCTCCTCCCAAAAGTTTGCCAAAGTCTGTTTTTACAATGCCGTGTTTGATTTTTCGACGGAAGCCATCAACGATGCCCTAGGCCTTCCAAATGTGGAGGGCGACATTGTCTCCAGCCTTAACGATGTCGCCAAACTCATCACCGGAGGAAAGTGGTCCAGATGGGTCCAACCCATGAAATCCTCGTGTTTGACCCACCTCTACTCAGTTCTCCACAAGGTTCTCATCTACAACTGGATAATCTCATCCAATGTTACTGTTGTTACACAGCAACATGGGTTGTTGCTTTATCTTGTTGGGCTGAACAAGCCATTCAACCTTGGGCGAATCATCTTTGATCAGCTGGCTGCTCTGTCCACTAAAACACAAATCAGCTCTCTACCATTTCCATCTCTTATCTGCAGGGTTATGGAGCATCAAGGCTTTCCGGCGATCGCCAGAACACATGAGGCATGTCCGGTTCCTGAGTACGCCATTCACATCTCCTTGTTCAACAAAAGCAAGGTGGCTGATCTGCCCTGGCAAAACCCTGACCGCCCATTGCCTGTTGCCTTTGGCATTCAGTTGCCACCACAGACTGTTCAACAGTTAATTGGTGCTCTGAACACTCTGGCAGCACTCGTTCCTTCTCTCCAAGCCTGCCTTTCTTCCCAACAAGGGGGAGAACATGTGGAAACGGCCGCACAAGCAGCAACAGAGGCCGCACAAGCAGCAGCAGAGGACCCGACAGAGGAGGCTGAGGCAGAGGAGGAGGACGAAGAGGCAGAGTGTGTTGTTGACTGTGTGAGTGTGTTGTGATAAAGATGTTGACTGTATGTGGTCATGAACAAAAAAAAATTTATGTTTTGTGGTATGTTTTGTGGTGGGGTACCAAACAATTTAATTTCTTTTATGTTTTTTTGTTGATGGATATTGTTGCAGCAGTAACCCTCTTTTTGATGAAATGACATAGACGTTGCTGCTTGTGATGTGTGATATTGTTTATAGACTTGCTTGCATATTGCTGTCTCTATCTATGTTGCGTTGTATTCAATGTAATAGTTGTTGTAGTATAATATGATATAATATTTGTAATGTATAAGTCAGACTTCTCGTTAAACCCAAAACATAAGGAAAAGTGTATGAGGAAGGAGAGAGAAGATGGGAAGAGGAGGAAGAAAGATAACTATTTTTCATTAATTGCTTCACAGTACTCCTTTACCCTAAATACATAACATAGGGTAAATATGCAATTAAAACAAAACATAAGGCAACATTTGGAATATTAAAGTATTTCCAAAATTTGCATCTACTGCTGCCACCTGGACGGACAAGATTATTTCTTCTCCCACCAACTCCACTGCCACGTATTCCTCACACATCCAACACAACACAATTCATTTCTTCTACTCAGTCATAGTCAACGCCTTTCTTTTCCAAACAACTTCTGCATTTCCTCTCCAATCCTTACAGCCATCTTCAAGCTCCACCATATCAGATCTTAGCACAACAATACTCCCCCCATTGAAAGATCCTTGTCCCCAAGGATCAAATCTCGGAAATTTCCTACGGAGGAAGGAAATATCTTCCCAAGAGGTGAGATTATCAGTAGGTGGATTCCAAAGAACCAAAACCTGTTTGATAGATCTATTTGCTCTAATTACTTCGCGTTCTTGCAGAATTTGCGAGGGATTAACCACAAAAATACCGTCTTGGTCAATTACAGGCAAGTCACGACTAGGACAGACACCAGAACTGTTGGGAACCCTAAGGTTTTAGTGTTAATGATGGTACTTCAAAACACACTTAGCTAGTTTAGAGCTTAATCTGTTCTTCATGTAAAACCAGATCACTAGAGATAAGGTGAATTCTGCTATTGAACAGATTAGGAGATGACTTAAAGTGTAAAGGAAATATTCCTATAGAAGTCAATCTCAACTTAGAATAGGATGAAAGTCAAGGTTTTATGCCAAAGAAGAATCGATCTGCTGTAACAGACAGCGACCAGATCGATGACCAGATCGATGCCTACAGCGATGAACCAGAATGATTGAGTCATCAATATCATCAGCAGACATCATCCTACACATCATATACACTTGCCACGAAAAGATCAAAGTCCATCCAACAGGGATTGGAAAGAAGATCTTCGATTAAAATATATATAAAGAAAGAGACCGTTAGCAATCTGTTTTCCATGAATCAAAGATTGAGTCAACCTTTCTATATGGCAAGAACAGATATGATGGAAACCATTGATTGGCAATATACCATCTATCTCACGCCAATCAACAACGGCTAGAATTTCAAATTCAATGCCTATATAGTTGAAGACAAAAATCTGGAAAAAGAGAGAACACACACGCGAGCTACTCTGCTATTATTCTTCCAAGCAATCTGCATTCCAGACTTAGAGCTTCAACACCTTGTGATTCTACATCACACCAACCATCTCGATTCAAGTCTATCTTGTCGAGAGAAAGAAGATCACCCTGCTAGCTAGTAGTTTACTAGTGGTAACGTAGAGGTAATCGGTTGTAAAGGGACACGACCCTTATTTCGTGCATAAGTATCTCTCTAGTTGTGATTGGTACTTGTGACTCGCTCTCCACGAGTATAAAGAAGCAGAGTATCCTAGTAGTGGATAATTTGGTCTAGTTTTGACCAGATCGTGGACGTAGGGATTTCCCGAACCACGTTAAACAACTGTGTGCTTTACATTCCTGCATTCTTCAATTTTCAGTTGTTTATTATTCTAACTCTCTGCACTACCATCCATCTGCATCTCAATTAATCTCCCTAATCAATCTGGTTAATACTTAAAGGTTTTCTAAACAAGAGCAATCACTGATCCACCATTATTCCGCACTCACTCAACACTCAGAAAGTAATAAGATCACTCTTATTATTAGCTAAGTGTTTTCACTAAGAGAGTAATCTGGTTGGACTAAACTGCTATTGATCTGAATATCGATCTGCCAAGTCATCTTCGAGCAATTTCTTACTCAGAATAGCTTGAACTCTCTTTCAACTTATCAAGTAACTGAAAAGTTTGTATTTGGTGTATTCCCCCCCATACACCAAACCTTGCTCTTTCGGGACCAACAAGTGGTATCAGAGCCGTGGTTCAAACGACCATTGTTTTGTTTCACAGGGTTAAAACCTGCGTGGTCAACTTGAATAGATCTTAGAAAATCTGTTTCATTCACTAGCATATTATCTGCTATGGAGTCATCTGTTATCAGGGCATGCGAAGAATTCTCTATCCAAGGATACAGAGAGTGGAGTTTCAGGATCAAGATGTGTCTCAAAGCTCATCACTGCTTGATGTGGAAAGTAATTGAGGAAGGACCTCTAGCCATTACTGAAGAAACTACTCATATTACTGAAACAGGAGCGGTTAAAGAAACTGTACTAAAAGATCCCAGAAAATATACCTCTGAAGAAAGGAGAGAAGCAAATCTTGATGATTTTGCCAAAGGAATCATCTCTAGCACGGTCAAAGGCATACATCTGGCCAAAATCCAAGATTTGGATACTGCCAAAGAGATGTGGGAAGCCTTAAGAGACCTAGCCCTAGGATCTGAAGTAATGATTGAGAACAAACTGTCTCTTGCCTGCAACAAATATGATGAATTCAAAATGAAACCAGGCGAGACAATAGAACAGATGAAGATGAGATTCACTGGAATTCTCCTAGAGATATCTGCGTTCAAAAAGAACAAATATACTCAAAGGGAGAAGAACATGAAAGTTCTTAGAGCTCTTCCACCAAGTTGGGAGATATATGCTGCAATGCAACCTCTAAGAGCAGATTTCAATGAACTATCCACTGAAGCATTATTTGATCACCTCAAAGTACGTGGCGTTGTTTAGACCAGACCCACTGTCCGATAAAGGGAATCAGTAACGGGCACGAGGAATATTTCCAGCCGATATACTTATTTCACTCAAATATACCCTTAAGTACGTGGCGTTGTTGAGTCCAGACCCACTGTCCGATAAGGGATCAGCATTGGGCACGAGGAATGTTTCCAGCCTATATACTTAAAAGGATGTGTTGTGCTTAATGAACTATACTACTCGCAATTTGGACGAGATCATTGTTATTAGTGTGATTAAGCATAACCCAAGTCGTACTCTCAAGGAAGGCTAAACAGGGCTTCATTCACGTTGAAGAACAGAAAACAATAAAAAGAGGGTTTTGGAATCTATCTAAGCGAATTAAAATAAAGAATTTAAAATACGAATTACCTAGGCAAGAATTAAGAAAGCAATTAAATCCTAAATCTAAGAACGAAGAATTAAAGAAACTGAATTTAAACATGCCTTGAATCGATTAATTAACATAATTGAAAAGGTTTGGATAAAGAATTGGAAATTAATCAAAAGCAGAACAATAAGAAAATAATTCATAAAGCATTAAAGGAAGCAATAAAAGAACTCACGAATTGAAAGGAAAGATAATGCATTAAAGTACTCCAGGTTTGAATCACGAACGAATCCACAACTTGAATTGAAAGGAACGAATAATGAAATCAAAACTAGACTAACAGTGTTTTCTCTCGTGGTCTAAACCCTAGACTAGAAAATAAAACTTGAAGTAAAACTGGTAGAAGAGTGTCCCCCTGAAAATCACGCAGAGGAGGTTTAAATAGGAGAAGGAAATCGCGCCAGGGTAGCGCTCGCTAGGGGGTAGCGAGTGCTACCCCAAAGTTCTGCCTTGGCTGAGATGCGCATGGCCAGCGGTCGCTAGCCCCCCAGCGACCGCTGGCCCCCAGTTCTGCCCGCATCCCAGCGCTCGCTAGGGGGCTAGCGACCGCTAGCCCCCAGTTCTGTCTTCTCTTCATGGCGCTGTCCAGCGCTCGCTAGGGGCTAGCGACCGCTAGCCCCACGTTCTGACTTTTCCACGCCTTTTCTTCAACTTTTCGTCTCGTTTCTCTTCTCAAGCCTTGTTAACTCCTTTATATCGATCTTCACCTACAATGTAACATAAAAAGGACCCAAGCATCATCTTGATCGATAAATACTAATTCAAAACACGAGAGAAACGAGACCAAAAATGTATAAAACAGCAGATTTCAATGAACTATCCACTGAAGCATTATTTGATCACCTCGAAGGTCATGAGTGTGACATTCAAAGAATTCGAGGACCAGATCATCTGTCCAAAAAGGCAGAAAGCAGCTCAAAGAAGGACAAAGAGGTAGCCTTCAAAGCGAAGAGTAAACCAGATGATCTTTCTGAGTCTACTACTCCAGATGAAGAGAAAGGCTATGACAAACTCTTAAAAGAGTTTGCAATGATTGCCAAACGAATGGACAAGATGGAGACCAAATCAAAGAAATTCAGACTCTTCTACAAAGATAACAAGAGAAACTTCAACAAGAAGTATGACAATGATCGATTTGATGACAAGAATGAGTCTAAAAAGCAGACTGCTAAAACAACAAAGACTTCTAGCTCTACAGACTACACCTGCTTTGAATGTGGCAGAACAGGTCACTTCAAAACAGATTGTCCTGATCTGTCCAGAAGTCAAAGAGAAGAGCTAAGAGCCAAAAGAAATCGAAAGCATAAATATGAGCGCAAAGCCATGATAGATGAACAGAACTCAAGCAGTTCGAGTCATTTCTCAGACAGCTCATCGGAAAATGATGAAGCTTTCATTGCTGAAGACGAAGAAAGCTGGAATGAATGCTATGTGGGATTGGACAACGGTCTAGATGAAGTTGAGGTAAATTCTTGCTACTCAAATTCCTCAGATAATAATAATGATCTTGAACAGGGAAATGAAGATCAAGCAGAATACTCATGGGATGAAATAGATGAGATGTTCAAAAGCTACTCAAGCATCAAGAGATTGTTTAGAGAAGTTGTTGAAGAAAACGACAGATTAAAGAAAATTGAGCAGATTCTAAGCACATCAAACACACAATTTGTTGCTAAAATAAACGATCTGGAAGAACAGATCAAGAGTAAAGACAGTGAGATTCACACACTTAACTCAAAAGTTAAGGATCTGGTTACAAGAAACAATGTTGCTGAAGAAAAGATCAAGAAAGGAAAAGAAATGATCTACAAGAGTGATGAGCGTTCCAAGTTACTAATCAATCTGCAACAAAAGGGCACATCTGGATTAGGGTATCCAGGTCACTCAGAAAAGTCTTCTGGAACTGTAAACTTCGTACCAGAAAGAAAGCAAATACCAGATCAAGTAAAAGACTTGAAGAACAAGAAAGGTTATCCTCAAAAGATGATAATAAAAGATGCAAAGAACAGGCAGTATCATCAATCAAAGGGACAACCAGCTCACTACACAGAAACAGAACACCTTCAAAGAGCAAATGTCAACAGGACAAAAATTGTCAACAGGACAGTACATACTAATAAAGGATTGAAGAAGGATGAAATAGAGAGATATCATCCGTCTGAAATTCACTCTGTATCTAAAGTAGATAATGAGGGAAACATCATTACCTGCTATATTGCTGTTCCTAACCCTAAAATGTTCTGGATTCGAAAAGGACTGTTTGCTAATAATCAAGCACCCAAACATTGAAAGGGTAGCTAAGTGTGATTAATTGCAGGTCCAAAGAACTGCAAGAAGGAGTAAGATAGCAAGAGGAACTATCTGGATTATAGATAGTGGTTGTTCAAAACACATGACATATGACAAGAATCTACTATCAGATTACATAGAGAAATCAGGCCCACAGGTCACTTTTGGATGTAATTCAAAAGGATATACCAGAGGGTATGGAAACATCAGAGTTGGCAAGACCACTATCACTAATGTGTCATATGTGGAGGGTCTTAGTCACAATCTGTTTTCTGTAAGTCAGTTTTGTGCTAATGGCAATCTGATTGTTTTTTATACTAACAACTGTCTGGTGAAGAACAAGGAGGGAGATGACATACTCCTTACCGGTAAACTACAGGATAGATTATATATTGTCCAGTGGCAAATCAGATCGTGACCTGCTTAGTCACAAAGACTGTATCAGAAACAAGCTGGTTATGGCATAAAAGATTAAGTCATCTTAATTTCAAATCAATCAATAGGATTGCCAAGGAAAGGTTAGTGGAAGGACTACCAGATCAAGTGTATGATAAAGATCACATATGTGATGCTTGTCAAGCTGGAAAGCAAACCAGGTCATCCTTTACAAGCAAAACAGCTCACTCAACAACAAGGATACTAGAGCTGTTACACCTTGATCTGTTTGGACCAGTCAAACCACTAAGTATCAATGGGAGAAAGTACACATTGGTAATCATAGATGATTACTCAAGATTCACTTGGGTCATCTTTCTGCTGAAGAAGAAAGAAACCCTAGACAAGCTCCCTGACTTTCTACACAAGATCACTAAACAGAAAGAGATGAGTATAACCTCTATCAGAACAGATCGAGGAACAAAATTTCTCAACCAGAAGATTGAAGCATATTGCAACAAGATGGGAATCACTCATCAAACATCTGCTGCTCGAACTCCCCAACAGAATGGAGTTGTTGAAAGGCGAAACAGATCCTTAAAAGAAGCAGCTCGCACAATGCTTAATGCAACCAACCTACCAAAGAAATTCTGGGCTGAAGCCATATATACAGCATGCTATACTCAAAACAGATCATCCATCACACTCAGACATGGAAAGACTCCATATGAAATATGGAACAACAGAAAGCCTAAGATTTCTTATTTTAGAACTTTTGGCTGTTTATGTTACATACACAATAATGGGAAATCTCAGTTGAAAACTTTTGATAGCAAAACTAACCCTGGAACATTCTTAGGATATTCTGATGTCAGTAAAGCTTATCGAGTTTACAATAAGAATTCTCATATTGTGGAAGTAACACCTCATGTTGTTTTTGATGAGTCTATTGTTGAGTACAGATCACTAGATGAAAAGCAGACAGAAAATCAGGTGACTACCAGAAGGATGAATGAACTATTACTGGAAGATATTCTTATCTGGAATTCAAAGAGTGAGGATGAAGAAGTTATCACTTCACCTGTTGCTGAAGAGATCATACAGCAAGGGGGAATATCACTGCACAATCTGGATGAGAACAGATCATCAACAGACAACAATGAAACAATTATTACAAATGATGATCAACATCCAGAAGAAAGTCCAGATGAGAATCCATTTCAAGCTATATCAACAGCACACCCTGAATTTGAGGAACCAACAGATCAACCTGATCCTGAAATATCTGATGAAGAGATGACCAGGAGAAGAAGATGGATACAAGATCATCCTCCAGAACTGATCGTTGGGAACCCATCAGACCATGTGAAAACAAGAAGAATGCATGGAGAAAGTGCATTGTTAAGCTGTTACCTCTCTCGCATGGAGCCATCTGATGCTTACGAAGCACTTCAAGATGCAGATTGGATAACAACAATGCAAGAAGAACTCAATGAGTTCAAAACAAATGAAGTCTGGTATCTCGTGGACAGACCCCAACACCAAGGTGTGATAGGTGTAAAACAAACGAGATGAGAATGGTGAAGTTGTCATAAACAAGGCCAGATTGGTAGCTAAAGGCTATAATCAACAAGAATGCATTGATTTTGATGAAACATTCGCACCAGTAGCCAGATTAGAAGCCATAAGGCTATTTCTAGCATATGCTGCTCACAAACGGTTCAAGGTATACCAGATGGATGTCAAAAGTGCCTTCCTCAATGGTATCCTTGAAGAAGAAGTATATGTGGAACAGCCACCTGGATTTGAAGAGGCAGATCCAGATCAGAAAGTATACAGACTGGCTAAGGCAGTATATGGTCTAAAACAAGCCCCTAGAGCTTGGTATGAGACCTTATCAACCTTTCTACTAGAATCTGGATTCAGAAGAGGATCTGTTGACAAGACTTTGTTTATTATCAAAGTCAAAGAAAACATCCTCTTAGTCCAGATCTATGTAGATGATATCATTTTTGGATCTCAATCCACCTATCTGTGTGACAAATTTGCTGAACTTATGAAAAATAAGTATCAAATGTCCATGATGGGAGAAATGAGTTTCTTTTTAGGTTTGCAGGTCAAGCAGCTACCAGATGGTATCTTTATTAATCAGACAAAATACATCAACGATCTGCTGACCAAGTTTGGATTAAAAGACAGTAATCCAGTGAAAATCCCAATGCAGACCAATGGGAAAATTGATCCAGATCCCGAGGGAAAACCAGCTAACATTACACAATACAGAGGGATCATAGGATCACTACTCTACCTAACTGCCAGTCGACCTGACATCACTTTTGCAGTAGGAGTATGTGCTAGACAATTTTGAGCTAACTGGATATACTGACTCAGACTACGCTGGATGCAAACTGGACAGAAAGTCAACATCTGGTACATGTCAGTTTCTAGGAAATAAACTAATTTCTTGGTTCTCAAAGAAACAGACATCGGTTGCCACTTCAACTACAGAAGCAGAATATATGGCAGCTGGAAGTTGTTGTGCACAAATACTGTGGCTCAGACAACAACTTAAAGACTATGAGATTGATGTCAAGGAAATACCTATTTTCTGTGACAGCTCAAGTGCTATAGCAATCACACAGAACCCAGTGTTGCACACCAGATGCAAACATGTTGATGTGAGACATCACTTCATAAGAGACCATGTTGAAAGAAAACATGTACAGATTGAGAAAATACACACTGAAGTTCAGAGAGCAGACATTCTCACTAAGACATTACCAGAAGGAAGATTTAAGATGCTTTGTGGAAAACTAGGACTTTTAAATCTTGCAGATAGGACCAGATTGACCTAAACCAGATCAAATTTAATATTCCAACATGGAATAAAAACCAGATCATCATGGTCCAGATTGATAAAATTCAGCTTATGTGAAAAATCCGACAGGGAATTGATACCAGATCACTAAGTATATATCAATACAGATTGATCAAATACCAACTGGGAATCATTAAAGGAGTCAACCAGATCGATAGTTCTCACTATAAAAGAGATTGACCTTGACCAGATTACTAAAATGCCACGTGGATATTAAATTAATATTTCTTATTAATTATTCCATTACTTGGCTAAGGGGGAAATGTCAACTATATACGGCGACTAATTATCTATATTCTGACACTAGATATCAAAATCTTTTATTTTTGATGATTACGTACAGTAATTGGGAAACGTGATCGAGAAAATATCTACCAAATCAAGAAAAAAGGAGATAAAAGACTGTAACAAAGACAACGCGCCACATCGCAACCGTTCAATCATAGCGCGTACATCACACGATAAAGAGAGGCGACTATAGGTTGTAAACCTAGAACATGGAAAGGCGGGAAAGCTGAAAAAGGGAAGGATTTCTGAATATTTTATTACTCTACTTATCTTCTCTTTTATGTGTATAGTTTGATAAGGCGTTTCATGTATCACTCACACTTACATATTTCTCGAAACACTTAGTAAATTTTCTGCCTCCCAAAATTCTCTTTTCCTTCGTAAATCTCTCCATTTTCTAGCAAAAATGGCTCCCAAATCATCTGTTTTTCTCGAGCAAGCAAGCATTCTGAAACCTTACATACACCAAGACCTTTTCGCGGTTCTTGACACC
>JAPKLX010002498.1:0-12947 GCA_026898415.1 Leonotis leonurus | reverse complement strand
AACATAGGTGCTTTAGAGACAAAATCCCTATGTTTCACTTGAATGGCATGACAGTTATATATGTATGTATGCGATTTCGGCACGTGTCTACTGAGTACAATTGTACTCAGCCCTGCATGTATTTCTAAACGTGCAGGATAAGAATGAAGAAGACGTGGGTGCTATGTGTTGCTTTTGTCGGTCTCCATAGTAGCTGACTCTTGGGGGTTCTGCGTGTCTTCATACACGTAGGGCTTTATTACGCGATCCTGAAAGTTCCGCTGCTAGACTTTTATGTAGTAGATCTGAGACTAAACTCTATATTCTATTCTGATGTAACGAGCTTATGACTCCGACTTCCCGATTTTACGGGTTTGGTCCTTATTTTATGTTATGAAATGAATGATTATCTTCTTCCCTTGTCAATTATTCATTTCGTTGGTCATGTTCCCGGCTTTACTAGAATTAGTAGAAAGCGGGCGTGACAGATGCATCGCATCCCTTACTCTGATTCTCAAACACAATGTCATTCTCCTTTATCTATTGTGCACAGTGATCTTTGGGGTCCCTCACCCATCACAAGCTGCAATGGTTTTCGTTACTATGTTAGTTTTGTTGATCAATTCAGTAGATATGTGTGGATTTATTTTCTTAAAACCAAGAATGAAGTTCATCACCTTTAAAGCTCATGCTGAAAAAACAACTCAACTCTTCTCTTAAATATCTTCAAACTGAATGGGGAGGGGAGTATAGGAGTCTCACATCCTTTTTTAATCAACATGGCATCCATCATAGGGTTTCTTGTCCCCACACGCCTCAACAAAATGGTCTTCCTGAAAGAAAACATCGTCACATTGTTGAGATGGGTTCATCTCATATTTTTCCTTCTAATCTCCCTATATGTTTTCGGGATAATGCTTTCTCCACTGTAGTCTACACCATCAATAGACTTCCTGCTAAAGTTCTTCATTTTGTCTCCCCTTATGAGGTTTTGTTTAGTGCTAAGCCTAACTATCTTCATTTAAGCTCTTTCGGCTGTGTTTGTTTTCCCTTCTTACGGCCCTACAACTCGAACAAGCTTCAAGCTAGAGCTGCAGCAACTACTTTCTTGAGTTATAGTTCTCATCATAAAGGCTACAAGGCTCTTCTTCCTTCGGGGAAGGTGCTCATATCTTTGATGAGTCCACTTTTCCTTATAAAAACAGTCCTTCTAGTGCCTCATCTATTGAAAATTCCTTTCCTACCGACCCTATTGTGTCTCCTCCCATAATATCTCCATTTATTCCATCTTCTTCTTCTCCTTTACATGATATAGTTGTTGCCTCCCCTACTTTCTCGTCTCTTTCATTTACTCATTCTCAATCTTCAAATGTCCCTTCCATTCCTATTAATGCCTCTCCTCCTTCTAGTATCTCTCGAGATGAGTCTGTTTCCCATTCTCCTCCTTTAAGCCCCCTTCCAGTTAGCTCACACCCACCCTATGGTGACTAGAGCTGAAGCTGGTATTTTTCAACCTAAAACTTACCTCACTAGTAATGATTATGATTCACTTGTATCTTGTGAGCCACGTACTATTTTACAGGCTCTCTCTAGTCCACCTAGCAAGGTTGTTATGCTAAAGTAATTTCAAGAACTTGTACGTGCTAACACATGGTCTCTTGTTCATCATACCGAGGCTGCTCATACTATTGGCTGCATATAGGTTTTTAAATTCAAACTGAATGCTGATGGCTCCATTGCTCAGTATAAAGCTCGATTAGTTGCTACTGGATATACTTAAGAACCTGGCTTTGATTTCACGGACACTTTTAGTCCGATGGTTAAACCAGCCACCATTCGTTTTGTCTTGACTATTGTTGTGCAATATAACTGGGATATTGTTCACCTTGATGTAGACAATGCTTTCTTGAATGGGAACCTTGAGAAGGTGATCAACATGAAGCAACCTCCCGGTTTTGAAACCTCTACATGGATGCCTCTTGTTTACAGGTTGAATAAGGCGATTTATGGTCTAAAGCAGGCTTCTCGCGCCTGGTTCCACACCTTTTCCTCCATGCTTTTGAAGCTCGATTTTCTCAAGTCGAGAGCTGATCATTCTTTCTTTTATATGAAAGGTTCTTCTCCTCTATATTTGCTCGTCTATGTCGATGACATATTGATAACTGGTGGGAATTCTCAAGCTATTTCTTCACTTATCCGTAAGTTGAATGAGGTTTTTTCTTTGAAGAATTTGGGTTTTGTGCACTATTTCTTGGGATTGGAATTGACCAAAACCACTCGAGGGCTTCATATACATCAGAAACAATATGCTTTAGATCTTTTTTCTAAAGCTAACATGAGTCTTGCTTCGCCGAGTCCTACGCCAATGATCTCCAGCTCTCGGTTATCCAAGTTCAAGGGCAACCCAGTATCAGATTCCACTTTGTATCGTAGTATTGTTGGAGCTCTACAATATCTTACGATTACTCATCCGGATCTTTCCTTTGTTGTCAACAAAGTTAGCCAATACATGTATAACCCTCTTGATCCTCATTGGCGTGCCGTTAAACGAATCCTTCGTTTTGTTGTGGGCACTCTTGATCATGGCATTCACATATTACGTAATGGTAATTTTAACATTGTTGGCTTCTACGATTCAAATTGGGCATCAGGTATTGATGATCGTCGTTCTACTTCTGGAATGTGTTTATATTTCGGTGGGAATCTTGTCACTTGGGCTTCAAAGAAACAATGCGTAGTATCTCGGTCTAGCACGGAAGCAGAGTATCATAGCCTTACTAATGCCGCCACTGACATCCTTTGGCTTCAAGCTCTTCTTCGCGAAATCAGCTTCCCGATTATCTCTACTCCAGTTCTATGAGTTGATAATTCCAGTGCCATTTCTCATTCTTCCAACCCCGTGCTCCATGCTCGTACTAAGCACATCGAGTTGGATATTCATTTTGTACATGAGAAGATTGCCAACAATGCTCTTCATGTTCAGAATGTTCCTTCTCCCGATCAAGTGGCGGACATCTTTACCAAGCCCTTAAGCTTACAATTTTTCACTCGCCTCAAGCACAAGCTCAATGTGTTGTCTCTCGGCTTGCTCGAATTGAGGGAGTATGATAGAGATACTCCCCAAAGTCACGTTAATATAGTCCTGCATGAAAACGGTAATATTCGATCAAGTCCAGATGTCAAGCTATCATTGGAACACAAGGATGAATCTATAACCACTTAAACTATGACATGTGTTATCTTACTATTGCAGAATATTGAGCTATCTTGGAGTGTAGTTAGATGGTTCTGGATCCTAAACTAGGGTTTTGACTCTAGCTATATAAATAGAATGTTGCGACGCAGTTTTTGCATTGTATTAAATTAAACCCTAAATAGAATACATTGGTTTTCTCCATGCTCCTGCATTCACTATGCTTTCTTTCTTTGTCTCGTAAACTCTATCTAATATTGTTAATTTATTGTATTTTTATTGATTTATGTATTAATGTAATTTGTTGTTTAATTTATATACTTTATTTTTATTTGTTTAATTGTCTTGAATTTGTTTAATGATTAATGTTATGGTAATTTTTATTTAAGAATATGGTATATATATATCACTATTAGAAAAATGGCTTTAAACCACACTTATTTTGTGACATGCTGGAGTTGATGTCATTATAAATATTCAGTTACCACATACAACCTTCACTATCTATTGTTACATAATTTTAAATATTTATACTACACTTATATATAAATGTAATATAAAACATCTTTTGTGACATCATCAACTTGTCATTTGAAACTATATATCTGATTTTCTAGCCACTCTCTCCCATATATGCCAACAAAATATTTTTGACCTTTATTTTCAACTAATTATATATTTCTTAAATGATAATAATTAATTAAATAATATTTTAATCGTAATATTAAATTTTATAAATGAAAATTAAAATATACAATAAAATAATAAAACATATATAATAATACACAACTAATATATGGAGCCACCAATTTCGTAACTAATAAGTCCCTACCCAGCATATTGTAATTAACTAATTAATATTTTTCATAACAAGAATTTAGAAGACATCAGCAATATTAGGAATAGGAAGTATTTATCTCACGCCATCATCAACTGAGAAATTTCAGAAGTTTTATTGGTGTCTCCATATACCTCTTCTCCTCTTCAACTGGGTAGTAGTTCGGTAAGAGTTTTCTTTGTTTTATTATGAAATAGAACTATAAATTGAGAAGAATTATCCTTTTGATATGTGAAGTCGGGTCAGGTTAATAACCTGTTTGATGAAATTCCTCAATGATATATTTACAATATTCTAGTTTATGTGAAGAATAATTTTTTACCAATAAAGTATAATAAGTAATTCATAAAGTTAGACAAGATGAATCATGAAGATAATCCTAACTTAGTAAGGATTGGCAACTCGGTAAAAATATAGGTTTCTTTATGAATTTGTCAAATCTTCTTCTTTCAATGAATTTGGCAACTTGTCTAATTCTTAGTTAGATAATCCTAAGTTAGATATTTATGAATTACTTATTAAAGAAAATATACACTTACAGAGTTGGCAACTCGTCTTTTTAATAACTCATCATCAATGATAATCCTAAGTTAGATACTCGTTCTTTCTATGAATTTGGCAACTCGTCTTCTTTCTATGCAACTCAATAAAAATATAGATTTATTTATAAGTAATACCGAGTCTGGTTAGGTTCATAAACTTGTTAGATACTCGTCTTCTATCTCATATTGCTATGCATTTGCCAACTCAGAAAAATTGGTTACTATTGTATTCCAAGTTTATAAGCTCTGGCTTCATCTCTACTAAGTTGAATGACTGGCATGACTGATTTGATGTGTTTAGAACTTTTCAACTCGAGCTCATTTTCATCTCTGTGAAATACATACACAACTCCCTTGCTTTTTAGAGTTTGATACATATAGAACATGAATGGATGAAATAGATTTATTGAGTCCAAATCCGAAAGAGGGGTTGTGTTCAATACTATTCTGATATGTTTTATACAAGTACTGTTATTCATTTCCTTTAGTTCTTACTTCAACCGTTATGAAACAATTGGTTTCCTTTGTGTGGGTGCTTGTTATTGCGCATGGTATAAGTTTTATTTTGGTATTCACGAACATTTCATACTTTTTCATTTACTGTTGAAATGTCCTAACGTGTATTTTCATGTTAATAGCAGATATTTGGCTAGTGAGCTGACATCATATGTTATTGTTCGTGTTGGTGATCTTATGTTTTACCTACAAAAGGTATGGTTATCTTAAAAATACTTAGATGTTAAACAAAAATTACGCTTAACAAAGATCCGCTCCAATTCTTTCATTCAAAGATAAATTATTTATATATAATGCATTTTATCTTATTTATGAGAACCATGAATAAATTGGAATGGTCACTGTTTAAAATTTTAATTTGCATGAGGCAATCTATTAAACGACTGATGTATTTGTATAAGTTACCATGTGACCAAAGAGTTCTTGAGGTTGGCCAAAGCATTAAGCTTATTAGACTATATGTTTATCTTCATGTGCTATGTTGTTTTAAGATTCAAATTTAATGTGTTATTTAAGTGTTGAATCTCTTCGGGATCGAACATCAATTGCAAGGATTTGATAGACTGCTCATTGGGATAGATATATATGAACAATACCCCCCTGGAACCGTATTCTATTATATTGAACTTTATAGTTCATTAGGTACTTTTAGGTAGCGTCTAGTATGTTTATTCCAATAGCTTAGTGTATAGATTGTTACTAATGTTATATGAACTAAGTGTTACATTATATATAAAATATGAGAGACTCATAATAAAATCTTAAGTTTGTTCATAATTTACTATATATTAAATTTGGTCTATATTTACAACTTTTTTTATTAAAAGTTTTATTCTATTTTCGTAACATATATTGATGCTCTAATTTCTATAACTAATATAAATATATATTCGGTATAAATGATAGGGACTTACTTAAACGACATGGATAAAAGTTGGATGGAAAAGTCAAGAGTATCTGAAGAATACGATAAGGGGCTTAGATTCTTCTTGGATTATGCTTTTCGAAATGCTAGCATAAGCGATATGATATTGTGTCCATGCAAATGTTGCAAGATTGGTATTTTTAAAACTAGAGATGAGGCATATGAACATTTGCTAATCGAAGGATTTATTCCCGATTACACACGATGGATAGCTCATGGGGAACTTTATACAAGTGGTTCGTCTAGAGTAGACACTCAGCATGATAATCCGGAGACCGCATGTATTGTTGATGATATGGAAAATTTAATTCATGATGTCTTTCGAGCTCCAAGAGAAGATGATTATATGCAAGATGAAATTGGTTCTCCAATAGATGCGGAAATTGCTGAAGGTCAAGCCGGAGAATTTTATAAGTTGATTGATGCCTCACAAGAAAGATTGTATGAAGGATGTGAGAAATTCTCTAAACTTTCGTTCATGATCCGTTTGCTTCATTTAAAGTGTCTTGGAAGATTGAACAATAAGGTCTTTGATATGTTTTTAGAATTTTTGCGAGACGCATTTCCTGATGCTATGTTGGGTTTACCGAAATCTTATTATGAAGCTAGAAAATTGATGAAATAATTAGGTCTTGGCTATGAAATTATTGATGCTTGTCCTAGTGATTGCACTTTGTATTGGGGAGTTAATAAGAACAAAATTTCATGTGACACTTGCAAGAAACTAGGGTGGAAGACGTCTAATAAAGATCCTACGGGTGAGAAAAGAAAACTTGCACATAAAAGTATTGTGGTATTTTCCAATCAAACCAAGGTTGCAAAGATTGTTCATGTCCACAAAGACGGTTTCCCATATGAGATGGTATGCTGAAAGTCGGCCGAGGGATTCTTATATGAGACATCTTGCTGATTCTCCAGCATGGATGACATTTGATACCTTCCACCCCACTTTTGCCAAAGAGACTCTCAATGTTCGACTTGGATTAGCTTCAGATGGATTCAATCCATTTAAAAGCATGAATGTTTCATATAGTAAATGGCCTGTCATCCTAATTCCCTATAAGCTTCCTCCTTGGATGTGCATGAAAGAACCGTATTTTATCTTATCTCTATTGATTCCTGGTCCGTCAGCACCTGGAAATGATATTGATATTTATTTACAACCCTTAATTGCTGATCTAAAAGATCTGTGGGAAATAGGAATTCAAACATATGACGCATCAAAAAAAACAAAATTTTCAGTTACGTGCTTCATTACTCTGGACGATAAGTGATTTTTCAGGATACGTCATGCTATCGGGATGGAGCACTAAAGGAAAATTTGCATGCCCAATTTGTAACAGATAAACACATTATCTTAGACTGAGAAATGGTGGGAAATATTGTTATATGGGACACAGGAGATTTTTACCTAAAGAGCATCATTTTTGAAAGAATAGTCGACTCTTTGATGACACATTTGAACTTGGAGAACCACCACGAGAATTAACTGGGATATGGTGATGGATGAAGTAAAAGACTTTTCACATAAATTTTGAAAGTTAGTTAATGACAATCCAGAGTTGCCGTTGAATTGGAAAAAAAAAGTATATTCTTTAATTTGTCGTATTGGAAAGATAATGTTCTATGTCATAATCTCGATTTCATGCATATAGAGAAAAATGTTTGTGAGAGTATTTGTGGAACTTTATTAGAAATGGATAGCAAGTCGAAAGATAACTACAAATCACGACTTGACTTGAAAAAATTGTGTATCAGACCCGCCCGATCTTCATCCTGTTATTAAGGATAATGGCAAAGTTTATCTGCCTCCAACATCTTTTACAATGAGCAGGAATGAGAGAACCATGTTTTGTGAGGTTCTAAAGAAGATTAAAGTTCCAGATGGTTATGCCTCGAATATTTCAAGATGTGTTCATGTTAAACCACCAAGATTGATGGGATTGAAAAGTCACGACTATCACATTTTGATGCAGCAATTACTCTCTATTGCATTGAGGAAAACACTTTCAAAGTCAATACGTCGACCTTTACTTCAATTGAGCAAATACTTTAGAGAACTATTTTCTAAAATAATTTCCCGTGCCGATATAATTCGTTTGGAGAAAGATATCGTCGTAGTACTTTGTGAACTTGAGAAGATATTTCCACCATCATTCTTTGATATTATGGTGCATTTGACTATATACTTGGCAACAAAAGTAAAGCTAGGTGGACCTGTTTACTATCGTTGGATGTATCCAATAGAAAGGTAATCTTACTTTTTAAAGTTTTATTTGTTTAAATATTTATTTTATAAGTTATTTTTTGTGATAAAAATTCTTATTTTAATTTTTGAAATCATATGTGCGTAACAGGAGTAAACCTGAAGGTTCTATTGCTCAAGGCTACTTAACAGAAGAATGTTTGACATTTTGCTCTTTATATTTAGCTGATTACGTGGAGTCAAAGTTTAATCGAAAACTAGGATTGTGACCATGAATGAAAATGTTGCATCTAGATTAGATATATTTAATGTCACTGGTTGTCCTCTTGGAAAAGGCACTACTACAAGATTTGATGACGAAATATTAAACAAAGTACACCAATATGTGTTGTTCAATTGTGACGATGTTTCGCCATACATTGAGTAAGATATCTTTTCCACTTTACTTATTATTACTTTTTCTACAATTGTAAAAGTATGATTGTTTGTCCTTTTGTAATGCCCCGCTTTTTTTTTTAATTATCGAACTAGGCATTTCCGAACGATAAGTAATTATCGATTTTTATTTATATCTCGATAGATATTAAAATGAGGTATGTATATACTTAGAAATATATATATAAGTGTAGGGATATATTTTATGTATGTGCCTTGACAAATTAAATGGTATGCCTAGATTGCATACACCACAAGATAATGTGGTATAAATATCATCTAGATATATATATATATATATATATATATATATATATAACTTATGTGGGATATATGTATACATGTGTAGCATACTTAAAATTTGTACAAGTAATAAAGGAAACCATACGCATGATACAAATATATATATTTTAAAAAAATGTAAGTTGATTAGGATTGGAGAAGTAAGACTACACTCAAGTGTAGCACATGCATATTTAAGTAAAGTAAGAAGGAAAAATAATAAGTATAAACACTTGAGTGTACATCATCTATTATGGATATATATGTACAGGGAAATTAGTACGTACATTGCATAAAGCCAATTTAAATCTAAGCCTATATACAGCAAGCTGCTGGCAGTATGTAACAGAGGAAAGAAGGAATTCTTTCCATAAATGTAAGAAATGATGATCAAAAAAAAGGAAGGAACAAATCAGCATAGCTGCTGCAGTAGGAACAGCAGCCATGCTGCTGCTGAGTGTAGAGAGTGGTTGTGATCAGGCTGAGTAAAGGGGGGGAGTCCCAATGCTACTCCATGCTTTCCCTTCCATGCCCTACAAAACAATAGATTAAAGGCTATTAGTATAGCTATCTAACCTTAAGCACTAAGCTATCAATAACACACAGCATCCAACTATAAAAAGGGGTGCAGGGCTACCTTATGAAACGTTTCATCACACCCAAAAAAAAAACACACTCAAAACACTAAGCAGTGCAACAATCTTATAACACACAAGAAGAAGAAGTAGTTCAAGTTAAGGTAATGAAACTAAGCTCTAGCTCTACTTTCCATTTATACCTCTTATAGTTTAACTTACAATCATATATCTAAACTATATGCTGCCCTCAAATATAATACATGAAAACAGAAAGCATAATGGTAAATTGTTCAGATTTCATTCAGGACTTGAAATGATTCCAAGTCCAAATTTTAAAAACAAAACTGAAGCTTATTACTTCTAGAACTAAAACAGAGTACTAACTATGCAGTTTCAGAATTTAGAACATAAATACATTCTCATATTTCAGAAAATAAGAGTAAATCATTAATCCTTCCAAAGGTCCAGTGAGATATATATGTTTAAATAGCAGTTTAAGGGCCAGATTATATACATATCATGATTCACCAAAACACCAGAAACTGACTTTGGAGTATACGGTTTTATTTATTTAAATCAGTAAATAACTAAGCATAATTTCCAGAACCTAAATGTGTGATGATATTACAGAATCTAAAATTTCATATCCACATCAAAACAGTAGCATAAGTACATAAAAGCACATGCAAAATTTTGTTGAGTCAAACCAGAAACTTAAAACTGGAAATTGAACATTCAATAACCTAAACACATAAACATGAATTATAACAATTCCTAATGATCCAAATAGCAATCGAAACAGTAAAATTCTAAAAGAAAATTTCAACCACAACCAATAGAATTTGGAAGCAGATTCAGAATTTTTTTTTGAAACATAGACTACATAGAAACAGTTTGACTTAGAACCACAGATGCATGTATACAAGTTTCGACTTCATAGTAAGTAAATTCTGTAAAGCAGAAGGAAATTTGGAAGATAATAAGGAAATGAAAACAAGAGGGTAAAAGAAAAAGAACTTAGCTGAGGGGGAGGGGCGAGCTACGGCTGTCATCACTGGATAGAACTTCTTAAAACCATCTAAATGCTTTCCTTCTGTCCAGCACCAACCCAAACCATCCAATCTCCCGAACCAGAAACAAGAAAGAACCAAATTCAGTAATTAGACATTAGGATTAACAACATACAACCTAATTAAAATGAAGCAGAATCTAAACTAAGTAAAAGCAGAACATCCACACAAGAGTTCCACAGAAACCGAAAATTTAAGACATGCAGTAAAAGTTTTAGGGTTCTGAAAATATAAATTAAAACAGAAATTTAATCGGAAGCAAAACGACAATTACCTTCTGTAAAGTTGAGATTGAGTGAGAGATAGAAGAAGAAACAGAAAGTGCGGAAATCGAGCTCTTCTCCATTTCAGTCGAGACAAGAAGAATAGAAGTAGAGGCAGTGAGGGTTGAGAGAGAAGGAGAGACTGTGAGAGAGAATAGTGAGAGAGACAGAGAGAACGAGAGAGGGAAAGTGAAGAGCGGCGAAGGAGAGAAAGAATAAGTGTTTGTGTCTGTGAAGTGAGTAAATTAGGGTTATGGTAGAAATTAGGATTTTCTAGGAAACGGGCCGGGTTTGGGCCGGGTGGTACAAAATGATTGGGCAAACTACTGGGCTGCAGATTTAAATTAGGCGATGGGCCGGGTTGGATAAGAGATTTGGGCCTAGATAAATGAAATGGTTGGGCTGAATAAATTAAAACCTATGGGCCGAATTATTTAATTTTAATGGGCCCAGTTCTTAATCTTAAGATAATTAATATTCAAAATAATTAAGTTAATTATTAAGCTCACTTAATTAATTCAAATGGACTAGTTTAAACATTTTAATAAGATAAGATTTAATTAAGATGGAGTTACATTAATTAGAAATATTAAATATTGAAGAAGGGATAGTAATATATACATTATGTATTAAATCAAAGAAGATCCAATTTATTTAATTGGGTTCTAAATTAAGAGAAATAAATATCTCTACTTCTATTAAGGATTTATTAAAAGTATTAATATTCTAAAGTTATGTAAAGAGTACCCTTAAGGATTTATTGGAAGTATCA
Source organism: Leonotis leonurus (assembly GCA_026898415.1). Lineage (NCBI taxonomy): Eukaryota > Viridiplantae > Streptophyta > Magnoliopsida > Lamiales > Lamiaceae > Leonotis > Leonotis leonurus. Next base: position 1,348 of record JAPKLX010002498.1, on the reverse strand, counting down.
ATATCTCAATTAACGAGTCGAAACAAGAACTAAGAATAATATATTCTTACAGTTAAATATTTCAAATGCAATAAGGGCATTTTAACTTATACGAGCTCTTCTAAAAGTTTTTACGAGAGACCTGTTTCGCGTTTCGAGACCAAATCAAGTGCAAATCGAAGTTATCCAAGTAGGCTTTCTATTACAAATAAAATTATGTGTGCACGTAGACTATTTATGTTGCATTCGAAATGATTTCAAATTGAGAAAATATGTTTCAAAGTATTGTCTTGCCGAAATGATTTATATTTTGTATCAATGCCTATCTGATTAAGGGTACCTGGTGTAAGGATCCTGGATGCCTGGTTTAAGGATCCGAAGAATTTAAATCGAATTCGGGTTCCAGTGGGTGGTGTAACCTACTCGAACTAAATGTGCACAAATAACCGGGAGTCATCGAAGTTGTTGACCGGTTAAAGTGGACCGTGAGTCATCGATCGGGTTGGCCAGTTCGGTGTCCATAGAAGGTGGCCACCTTCTCGGTAACATAAATCATCAAATTACAGATATGGCCAGTATACTAAAGAAAATTAGACAGCTGTCGAACTTAGGATCTTTCACAAAGGAATTTAGTGAACGTAGGTGCTTTTAAAGACAAAATCCCTATATTTCACTCTTACGACATTGACAATTATATATGTATGTATACAATTTTGGCATGTGCCTACTGAGTATGTTTGTACTCAGCCCTGCATGTATTTATAAATGTGCAGGTTGAGACATGATGATGGGAGATGCTATGGCGGGCTTGTCGGTCTTTAAATTAAATCTTGGGTGTCTACGTGTCTTCATACACGTAGACTTCAGTCGATCCTTATTCCGCTGTGCGAGTTCTATCAGTTTTTGTTTGGCAAAGTTGCCAATTATGTAAATCAAATCCTTGTGTGAACTAAACTCAGTTATCGAATTACCTTTCAGTTCAGTCAGAGCTTTTAGTGTCACAGCCCCAATTTCCAAAGGACAGATCAATCGGAGCGTGACTGTGAATTGAAGAAAGAACCGGAAAAGAAATGGAAATAACAGGAACAATAATGGTAATTGAGGAGTAATACTGAACAAATGTGTATAGTCATATATTTGAAGGAAACTTTATAACTCAAAAGCTCAATCTTACAAAGGAGTAATGACATTCATCAAATGTTCGAAATGATAAAGAACTGGAATAAAATACTGAGGTACGATTCGAGGGTTCTGATTTTTGGAAGACAAACCAGATAGCCAAAATCAACAAAGGACAAAGAAATGCAGCGGAATAGTGAAAACTTAACACATATATGAAGATATGTATTATCTCTGAATACTTATCATA